>VFFE01007640.1:1573187-1619343 GCA_008921705.1 Burhinus oedicnemus | reverse complement strand
GGAATCAAAAGGAATTCCCATTGGGAGACTAAGGAAATAAAAAAAGGAATACAGACTGACTAAAGTGAAACACAATAGCCTGATTTCTGAAAGCACTTGGCTTTGGGAAAAGATCTTTTCTTAAAATCATTTTCTGACTTTCACTTACAGTTCTGCTCGCATCAACTGTATTTGAATTTTTCTGTGAGGTTTCTGTAAGTGTTACAGAAACTGCTTTATTTCCATGTACACTTGCAGAAAACCAATAATGATGACTAACGGACTTTATCAAGCTGTGGGAGCGAAATTTTAGCAAATAAACAGTCACATCCATAGTGCCAAATATTGATTGGTTGTGCATGAGTCTTTTCCTTCCTGGAACATACAATATACCTATTCTGCTACCATTACTTTCTTGATTTTTGCCATGCTTAGTTTTTAGACTTGATTAGCTTTTTTGCTTCCATATTCCAGATGAAGCAGTCAGTGAAGACATGCCTGAGCATCTCCGAGACCCAGCTTAATGAGACCTGTGGTATATAATGCAGGGTGAGCAATTTTCTAATACAGCTCACTCAAGCAGTTGATAAAGTGTATCTATTATTGCATGAGAATATGGTATCATTGGAATGCCTTATAGAATCACAGAATGATAGATGGTTTGGGTTGGAAGGGACCTTAAAGATCAACTAGTTCCAACCCTCCTGCCATGGGCAGGGACACCTCCCACTAGACCAGATTGCTCAAAGCCTCATCCAACCTGGCCTTGAACACTTACAGGGATGGAGCATCCACAACTTCCCTGGGGAACCTGTTCCAGTGCCTCACCATCCTCGCAGTAAAGAATTTCTTCCTTATATCCAAGCTAAATCTCCCCTCTTCCAGTCTGAAGCCATTACCCCTCATCCTATCACCACAATCCCTGATAAAAAGTCCCTCCCCAGCTTTCCTGTTGGCCCCCTTTAAGTACTGAAAGACTGCTCTAAGGTCTCCCCGGAGCCTTCTCTTCTCCAGCCCCAACTCTCTGCCTGTCTTCATAGGAGAGGTATAAAACAAGACCTTCTAATAAGTAAAAATGCTCTAGGCTACTAAGAAGTTTTCCTTTCCCAAGGAAAATTCTATGAATATCCTGGGCAATATTTCAACAATGAAATACCACAATGGTGATAATCTTCATATATTGGTGTGTTGATTTCCAGAAGTCTGACACTCCAAGAGTCATCTGCCAAGACACTATTATATTACTTCTTAATCTCTCCTCTAATATTTTTATGCCTTTCTGCTACTAAGTGTTCTTTATTTCCCTCTATTGTTTTTACTTCACCTTTGGCTTCCACTTAAACGACTCACCAATGATAATAAGAAACAATGAGATAAAGTTGCACTATACAATCTACTTAAATAGATTTAACTAAGGTGCTAACAAAACTTTAAGTTAATAACAGAAACGCTTTACTATTTACAGAAGAGCTTTGACCACTCCCATATATTTAACAGTTTGCCTGGACAAGAGTGAAGTCCTGCATGTGGGAGAGTTTAACACCCCCCTCTCCCAAATATTATAGGTTGGGAATTGACTGTATAATCATTCTGCTGAGAAGTCTTGGAGCATGAGCCAACAATGTGCTCTGGCAACAAAGAGGAACGGCAGCATCCTGGGCTTTAAGAGCAGAAGCAGATCCAGAAGATCCAGGGAAGGAATTATCTCTCTATAGTCAGTACTTGTGACACCACGTGTAGATGCTGCATCCACTTTTGGGCACCCCAGTGCGGGAAAGACACTGACAAATCAAAGCCAGTTTATTCAAGGGCCACCAAGATGATTATGGCTGGAGCACTTGCTCTGTGTGGAGATGTCATAGGAGGTGGGCTTGTTCAGCCTGGAGAAGGGACAGCTTTGGGGACACCTAACAGCAACACCACAGCGCCTACAAGGAGGTCATCAAGAAAACAAGACAAGCTCTTCACAGCATTGCAGTGCAGGGACATGAGGCATCAGTTTGACCTCGTGATGAGGATTAAAAGATTGAGCGGGTTTCCCAGAGGGGCTGTGAGACCTCCATCCCTGGAGGTTTTTCAAAACCCAACTGCACAATGCTGGAAGTAACCTGGTCCAAATTCAGTGTTGACTTTGTTTTGAGGGGGATGTTGAAACAGATTTTTCAAGGTCCATTCCAAACCGAATGACTCTTTAATTCTATAGATACAGATATTTTTTTGCTTACCTTTCACTAATTGCTTTAAAAATTTATGCAAGAACACTCAGTATCCACATTTATAACTGCTTCTTGGTATTGTTAAACAGAAATATGTTGAATTGTTTTAGAAGAGCCAACAAATTGAAAAGAATCACTGATGTTTTGGGTAAGATTCACCAAAGTAACTACACATTTCAGCACTGATTTTTTTTTCAAATAATAAGTTTTCAGACAGTTGGGCCTCTCCAGAAGGTAATGCCTTCTTACGGCAACTTAAATTACTGACAAGTTTAGAAAGTGTAAGGAGATAGAAGCAACTGTTTACTTTGATTTTGGGTTGGTTTGTATTATTTTTTTTTTTCATTAATAACATGATCATATTCCAACAACTATCTTAAGGAATTCTAAAAATCAGAGAAAATTCATCCATTTTGGACCCCCCCTGTCTCTTCTTGCAGAAATGCAGAAGTAACCAGGCTATAAAAGCAGAGGTGGCAAACTAACTGCAAAGCTATTCATGCAGAAGAGATTTCAAGGGACTGTGATTTATTTATAGTTAGAATTTTCTAACTGAAAATATCCCTTTTGCAAGAAAAGAGATGCCAAAAGCCCAGAAGGAAGGTTGATTTTGCATTGCAAAGCAACCCTAACCAACCTTCTTAAGTTCATCTTGGGTCTTGGAAGCCTGCGTTCTTTGATGTGTTTGATGTGAATTCTTGGGAAAAAATTAAAACCTGTGTTGAGGGGAAACCTCATCTACTTTAGGCTTCTGCTGAGGTCTGAAATCAGTATGATATTTTTTATCCGTCTTTATTTCACGCTGAGTAAAATTTTTACATATTTCTGACTTTCACTACAAATACTTTTGGAATGTACTTATTTCACATTGTTACGCTGGGTAATTGTTAGAGGCACCACTGCTCTGCACAGACTGACTTCTCTTTTGTGCTAATTTAATGTAATCCTGTATTTGCAGCACAGCCGCTCACAAGACAGCTCCTATGAGTTACTTGAAGTGCCTTTAATTCAGCCTGCCTCCGAATCCACAATAATATATGACATTCTATTTTCAAAGTAAGGGATGAAATTAGGTTGTTCAATATATGATATGATATTTGCCATGTACCTTTACTCTATTTTAACAACATTAGTGGCATGAATGTCTTTCTTTGCTACTACTAAAGAGCTTTAAGTGCTGTTATAAAGATGTTTCTAAGAAATGTAAAGAAATCAACGTAAGGTCATAGCAAACTGAAAGGACATGCATTATGCTCTTAATTTACTCCAATGAATATAATATTTCAGATTTACAGTTCAAATAGCAGGGGAAACTAAGTTGTTTAGGTAAAAACTTCTTGTGTTGGGAATACAAACATCAGTGATTTTTAGAGATGTAGTTTTAATATTTTTTGCGGTTTTCCCCAAGCATTGATTTTATTCTCATTCTACTCCATCAAAACCTGATTTACTTTGAAATGAAGGCCACAGGCATTGGCATTTGTGTTTTATTCAATCCTGTCTCAAAGACAAAGACTTGAACCTCCAGAGATCTGATGTCCTGAGGAGACAGTTCAAACATTTACAGTAATGTGTCCCTGGAGAGACCCTTTAGAACAAACTCTTTAAAAAGTTTTTCTCTTTCCCAGTTTGCCAAAGACCAGCTTGGTGCACCACTGCCAGTTGATTCTGTAGAAGTCTCCTTCAGCACATTTGAATAAAACATAGAGTTTTTTTATGAATGAGAAAAAGTATTCCAATAAAAATTATATCTGGGAAGATAATGACTCAAAAGCAAAAAGAGGGTGCAAGAAAAAAATATACAGAAAAACATAGATGCTTACTGTACTGATTCTCAAGATTTGTCTTATTACAGTGGATTCATCACTTCCATTAGATTCAAAGGCAAGTTCTTAGAAGCTGGGAGGAATTTGATGAACTTGGTTAAAATAGACTCTTTTTGCAAGCACGCGTGTTTCTTGTGTGTTGTGATGTCTTAGAGACAAGTGTGACTTCATCTGCTTGTTTTCCATAGAGAAAAATGTTTTCCTTTGACAGTCATGTTTCCCAAATTAAAGTGTTAGAAAATGTTTTTAAGCAGCACTCCTAAAACAACGGAACTTTTACAGTGACTAAACTGCATCATTTTTTTTATTTTTTAATTACATCGTCATACATTTTGTAATTATAAAATGCAGTGGATAAGGAGGCTGTTCTGAGACTAGCTGATAGTATAAAAAGTTTTGGTTGATGACGGTTTTGGGGTGGGGTTTTTTTTGTTTTGGATTTTTGGTGAGTTTTTGTTGGTGGTGCTTTTTGAGATATTAGGAGAGTTTCTCAAAATATTACAGTCTGCAAAAGTCAGCCATGCAGTTTCACACAGGTAATGGCAGTAGGCACCAGCCAAGCAAGAAACCAATTTGTAAAAGCCTTCGCTTTATCACACCACCCTAGAAGGATGCTCTATGTAGTAACTACATGAGCCATTCATAATAAATGACCCCGAGGGAAAAGTGATTAATCATATTTGCAGTTGTTAATTTAGCAAGGTGAAACATATTTCAGTGGAAGAAGATTGCCTTACCGATACATATTTACAGGCATGAATTCAATGGCCAAAGCACATGGGCATAAAATCTAAAGGTATGCAATTTATTTCAAGAAGCTTCTTTGTTAAAGGAAGGCTGTGGAGACTTCTTTTTAAAGCGCAATCAAATGAGCATTGGAAAAGAGTGATCTCTTCTGGCACATACATGGACTGGTCATATGGTTGATATACGCAACAAGCGTAGGATCACGCTAAACAGATGGCACACAAAACACTTCCTTTTTTTGCTCTGCTTCCCAAAGGAGAAAACAATTGACACACAAGATATGCCATGACATATTGTCACAGTCTGCTCTGCATTTAGCTGTGACATTTCTTAATACTGTTTTCTTGAAATGGGCTGCTATAAAACAGTCTTGGTCTCAAAGGTCTCCCCACTAAAGTTTCTTAGGTTTAAGTTTGTTTTCTGTCTTCTTATAGCGATTTAGTAATTTTTGCCCAAGTTTTTGCTGCTGTCAACTCAGATATCAGCAGATACTGTCTTGCCATGAGCATCATGGTTAACCTTTCCAAGAAGCCTTTTGCAGTTGTTCATCACCACTCATCTCGTGCAATGGAAGCATAACATGAGACACAAATCTACTCGTGTATTTAATTCTACGTAATTAGTGAGACATACATAACATGTCTGCAACCAAGCCTTCTATTACATCTAGTCACTGGAACTGTTCAGAACGAGATGTGAACACCGTGACAATCAATCTGTACTACCGGCTTCAGTGGGAACTGGATCTCCACCTGGTATTTCTGGAAATGTCATATAATTTCCTTATATAGAGGAAGTGGTTGAGAAGAAGGAGTATTGATTTTGTTTCTAATCTAGCATAAGCACACTGAATGACTCAGTAATATTCACGGGCACTAATACTCCATGATAATTTACGTATTAAAGAAAATGGGTTTTATCTCCTGGTGAGATGAGTTTCTGCCAAAGTTTCCATGAGCTTCTAAGAGAAACCACATGCTGATTTTCCCTTCCCAGGGCTATGGAGTATCATTTAAGATGCCTGACTGTATTAGATAATATATTGAATATTATCCAGGTATCATGCAGATTTTTAAAAGTATCCCACAAGCATTTTTTAACAATGTAATTGTTCCTCTAGTCTCTTTAACAAATAAAGTTTATACAGTTTTATCAAAAAGCGAATATCACGATCCTCCCAGTCTCCATTTCCTTACAATCGAGCATTTCTATCTGTGCAGGTTCTGCCCTGAAGTCCTGTACACTGAGATACTGTACTTCGCTGTCACCTACTGAATACCTCCATCTACATTCCCACCTCACTGGAACTTAATGCGTTTGTTATTTATACCTTATGCCTGTCTTACTGCATTACAGTATTATTATTGTTACTATTAATCCTTTCATCGTGTAACAGTAATATGTGATACATCAAAGTCCTCTGTTACCAGTCTGTAATTGTTACTCCCTAATGTGCTGCCTTTTTACCTGATAAAAAACCTGTATTAAATTTTCTTCTAGTAAGATCCTTTAAGTCATTAGTTTGACTAAAGAGTGCTGCAAACGACCAATGAAGAGATTTTTCTGTTTTAAGCCCAGTCATCAATCCCTTATCTGTAAGTAGGCAGCTTTTCTATTTTCATTGTAAGTCTCTTTAAAGTGTTACAAATACACAGGACAAGATCTGACTGTTAAGTTTGGGGTTTTTTTGTTTTTCTTTCTTTGCGGTAAAACACTTCTGAATGCACAATGAGGTTATTCATTAAATTTCTAACTTTGTAACTCCAGTGAAAGGGTAGATTGGTTTTGATTGAAGATACTAGTAAGAGAATTTCAAGATACTACCTACATGATCTTAGTTATACTATTTATTCTCTCTCTGAGGTGTTTTGGTTTTTTTCCCAATTAAAGAGAGAGACAGAAATGGATTAATTTTTCCCAGCTTTTGTCTGATTTCTCTATTTAGACTTGGATGTCTTTGTGAGTAGGAGCTCATTATTACATGTATATATTTTAGGCCTTTTATCTCCACTGGGACCCTTACAGATTGTCTTGATATAAATATATGGTATTAATAATAGAAAACCAGAGAGAAAACGCATCATCACTTAAAATGCAACATGTGACAGTGAAATTGATGCAGTTTTATCATTATCTGGCTGCGTCTGTAGAAATTTCTGATTAAAGCCAATTAATAGAAATGGTAATCTTGGATGTCTTTCATGCCATCAAAGTAAAGTCAGCATAACTAAAGAATAAATTTTAATAATTTTACAAATAATACATATTGAAAGTCATTCAAAATAAGATTAAGACATGACTAAAGAACATCAAAATAGCTGTTTAAACATCAAGTTCAAACTTCTTGCCTTTGCTTTCAAGGTCCTGCATAGCTTATTCAGCTTATTAAAGAGAAGGTTGAAAGGTGACCTGATCACTTTGTTGAAGTACATAAATAATGATACCTAGTTTGGGGAAGTTCTGCTTGACAAATGCCTAACAAAACCATGCCTAAAAGCAGAAGCTGAAAAATTAAAACTTGAGGTAAAATAGTAAAGTTTTGGGGAGTGAGAGAATTAAAATACTTAATATTTAACCAAGATACCTTGAGACGGAAGCCTCACCATCCTATTTTTCTCTACAAAAAATCAAGGCAAATGTTGCACCCAGCTTCAAAAAAGGCTGAGAAGACCATGCAGGGAACCACAAACTGGTCAGCCTCACCCCAGTCCCTAGGAAAACCATGGAGGTGACTCCTCCTGGAACGTATTTCAGTGTACATGAAGGAAGAAGCGATCAGGAGCAGTCAGCAGAGATTTGCCAAGGATAACTCACAGTTGACCCAACTGGTTGCCTTCTATGACAAAAATGGCTGTATCTCTGGATGAGGAGAGAGCAGTGGCTGTCATTTACTTGGTCTTCAGCAAGGATTTTGGCCCTGTCCTTGGAGAGGACATGACTTGTCCTTGGAGACTTTCAAGTGTCTTTCTGAGCAACTTGATTTGAATTGTGTTGATCATGCTTGAAGAGGAGATTGGCCTAGAGACCTCCTGAGCTCCCTTCCGGCCTGAGCTATTCTGTGATCCTCAGAAGGATCTTGTTCCACAAGAAGGCTGAGATTTAACATGGGCTGAATCACCTTTCTCCAATGCCTGTAAGGACAGTCACTGCAGTCTCAATTTAAGGGAGCTCAACCTAGTGCCTAAAATTAAGCGGGATGTACCCAGGCCAATTGAGGTAGTGTGGTTACCATTATCTGGAGTCCCTAAGAATGGATTAGAGTATGTCATGCTTTTCTCCAGCTACTAGTACATTTTCTATAGTTTATGAGGGGTGAGGGTCAAGCTAAACTTTGACGAGTGCTCGTTCTGGACTTCGTAACTCCTTTTGTGCATGGACCAGGATTTCTGGGTTACTTTTAAAACACTGATGCTGCTCACAGATCTGTTCTAGTTCAAATCTCACAGGGTAGAGTACGGCCACAAGGGAAGATGTAAAAACAAGGCAGTGAAAAAAAATTATCTTTCCCAAATTTATTTCCATGTTAGAGGTGTAATACTACGTACTAAACAAGTTTAAGCACAGATAAAATATAACTGATTATTACTGGGATTATATTTTCCAATATCTTGTTGATCTTTTAAACAGACATGAAAGAAGTTATGGAAAGAACACCAGGAAAAAACCACACAAATCTTATAATCAAAATGTCTTGCGGGTCTACCATTTCAATTTAGCTTTGTTCTTTCATAACACGGGACAATCATATCAGATTAGGATTCATCGTCACAAACACTGTATGAGCTGCACCACAATTACCTTGTTACACGAGCATCACAAGGATTGTTGGTGCCTTAGGCAAGAATCCTTCATGCTGTGTCATTGTGCTTTATCATAAATTATACTCATTAACAATGTATGAATAATGATGGCTTGCAGTGATGACAAAAGACCCAGATTATTTTAGGTTTTATTTAAAACCTTATTGTGTGGAAACCTACCTCCTGCTGGACATCCAAGGTCTTAATAAATCATATTAAATGGTTTATTTTTCAGTTTGTAGCTGTTCCTAACTCTGGTGCCTGTTTTACAAATCCTTCGCCAACATATTAGAAGTGTAAGTCATGAAAAGTCCTGGTCACACAACTGAAAGTGGAGCACCATGAAAGGCGGCAGTAGCTGGGAGGAGGACTCAGGAGTTTTGAGCATTTTCGGCTAGTCTCTATCCTATTAATCTCAGGCAAGTCATTTTGTCTTTGTGTTCCCACTGGTCCTCCCCTCTAGAGAATGAATTACTTAATGAGATATTAGGACCCTAAATTCAGGTAGGACTTCTGTAATACAGTATTATATACTCCTGATTTGCAGTTTTCTAGACAACAACCTGCTGAGGGAGAAAAAAAAAAAAAGAAAAACACCCAAACAAACAAATAATCCCCCCCTACCCCCCAAAAAAACACCCCAGGCAACAACCAGGATTTGCAAGTATTAAGAACTTATTTCTTGCAAAGGTTTATGTCTTACCTTGGCAATTCAGATATAGTGATCAACTGCAGGACAGAAAAGATGAAAACTGCAGTTTTTTCTGGGCTTCAGTGTACATACTGAGTTCTGAATAGAGAACTCCATCTTGATTTTAAATGTTCTTTGTACCATCTTCCCAGTATAATGTTAAATTCCCATCTCAAATTAAATATATACATAGTAAACAATAGAGTTTACTTAGCTGTTTCATAGAATGTTATTGGACTAGATTCTTACTTATAAATCCAGAAATATTATTTATATTTTAAGTTATTTACAGAAAAGGAACAAGGCATTTATAAAACAACTTCTTTCAAACTAGAATGGGCTCTGGACAAATTTCAGCCATCCAGACTGACATTCAGCCTTCTACAAAGGCAGAGAAAGCATGATTTGAAGTTCAGGAGCATTGAGCTCAAATGGAGTATTCATTATCCACCTTGCCAAACTGAGGTGCAAAAGACCCATCTCAGGCTCGTTATGACGACTGCAGCCCTGGCAACCTGAGACAGAGCCGCTCTCTCAGAGAACTCTGTCCCAAAACCAACTGTGACGCTTTAGTAGACCATTATGTTATCCAAATGGGGTTTGCACCTACACATCAGCTACCCTTGCTTCTTTAAAATTCAGGGAAATAAGCACACCAGCTAAAGTTGGTATTGTCTCTTTTCCAGAGTATATTATTCCGCTTTGCACTGTAAACACTATTTCATATATATCGGTCGACAGATTTTTTTGTCGTTGCCTTTCATTGGTAAGGCTGAGCATCCATCAGCTGCACCTTGCACTTTTTAGGTCAGATACTGCTATCAGCTATTCTTCTTTTCACTAGCGTTTGTGGATGCGACAAAGCAGCAGCAGGATATAAAATCTATTTCCACTATTAACGTAGATTTACAAATGCACACACAGCACTGAACTTGCCTCTTCTGAGTTGCCACTAATTTATTACGTTATTTTCCTTCTTGCATGTACCGTGTAGGGTAGGCAACTGCTTTATAAAGTCATCTTGAGCATCAGAAAGTTGTGTGCAATAATGTTGACTTGATCCTTCTTTAATGTTGCTATTTTAGCAGGCTAAACTAATATGTTTCATCATCATCCCTAAGAAATAACATTTTTTTTCTGTCAAAAACATTCCAAAGCTGGTTGTGATAACTATTGTGTTAGGGAGGTTATAGAGAATGGGAGTAGCGTTCACTGTGTTTATAAAGAAGGTGGAATCAGATTCCACATAGAGGTGCACAGTGAAAGGGCAAGGGGCAGTGCTGATGAGTTGAAGCAAGACAAATTTCAACCAACCATAAGGAAAAAAATTGTTCACAATGAGAGCGATGAAGCACTGGAAAAGGTTACCCAGGTCAGATGTGATATCTGCGTCCCTGAAGACAGGCAAAACTCACCTAGACAAGTCATTGAGCAACCAGATCTGTCTTTGAAGTTAGTCCGGAGCTGTGTACAGCTCTGGAACAAATGTCCCTGCCCACCTAAATTTTTTAAGTCGGATGCCTGAGTTTCTGTTTACTCATCTGGGAATTACCTACCCTAAAATTGTATTATTTTGAACTGTTAGCAACGAAACTGTTCAAAGCTTTTAATGAAGGGGCAAAAACTTAGGAGATGATTGGCAAATGTTAGTGATAGATGGAGATGTAGAATGTACTTTAGTGGATGAAAATAAGTTAAAAACAAACAGAAAACTGGACTTAGATGGTCCAAGGTTAACAGTAGAATACTAAAACTCATCCTGACCACAAAAGTAAAGCCCTCCATTTCTGCAAAATATCATAGAAAGCTATTAAAGTCCTATGTCTCCCAGTAAAAATAGTTTCAGATCTTAGTGTTTTCTTGTTGTGCAAATATTTTCTAATCTTTTAAGATGAAATTCTATCAGTGATGTATCAAAAACTTTAATTTTACTCTTTTCAGCTTATATATGGTGAATTGCTATAGTATGATATTCAAAATTGCTTTACAGAGGTTAAGCCATCTGAAGAAAACACAATCACTAACCCTTTACATGAAATGAGAAAATAAATATAATTCGTGAAAGTCAATCTATTTTAAGAGACAGTGCAAGTTTCTGTCCTAACATGAACTTACAAATTACTAAAGGAAGATGTAGAAAGCTGACAATTAAGAGAAAGTGAAAGTGTATGTATAGACCAGCATGATCAAAACCAGCAAATCATGGTGTACTGTTTCTGAGCATTTCTAATAGAATGACATATTTAGAATCATCCTATTTATCTGAGGTATCAGTGGGGAGGGAGAGACAACTCCAGCGAGCAATTCACATCAGAGGTGGAATGAATTGCCCTCCAGAAATGCTTCTCTAACCCCAGTAGCTAAGAACTTAGGATTTCCATGTTAGCCAAGGTGAGCCAAGGCTTAACTTATCATGTGTAATAGCCTTTTTCTAGTTCAAGATCCGAAATAAGCAGAACAAGCACAAAGCAACTCTACAAATACTAACCGAAATGGTTACCTAGTTACACAAAAATTATTGGCAGGAGCACTACAACGTTATTTAACAGAATTATACCATTAAAAATACTTACGTACAGTTATAACAAAAATGTGAGACGCAGCAAGGGCTAGAACCTGGACCTGACCCTTTACCTAAAGCCGTACCTATGGGTACATCTCCACCAGTAAATGCAATGGATCAAGGGCCATTCTCCCTACGGAGGACAAGACCCACAGCACACTTCTTCATGCAGCTGAATTCTTTTCTTTAATAAAATAGGATGATTCCTACCATGCTGCCAGCTGAGAGCAGCCTGTGGTTTGTGATGTTCTTCAGACTATGGTGGACTTTCGTTGGGAGTGCACAACACACAACAAAGCGTGTGCCACAGCCCAGGCCCTTTCCAGCTTGGTAATACAGATAGATCACAAAATCCAGTTTGACAGCAAGTGCTTGCGTAGAGGTTGTAGAATTGGGATGATGCACTGCCACAGATTTCTGTAAATTATGCTGAATTAAGCGAGATGATCTGTGGCATCTAGCTTTGGACACCTCC
The DNA here is from genome assembly GCA_008921705.1 of Burhinus oedicnemus. NCBI lineage: Eukaryota > Metazoa > Chordata > Aves > Charadriiformes > Burhinidae > Burhinus > Burhinus oedicnemus. Next base: position 1,607,046 of record VFFE01007640.1, on the reverse strand, counting down.
TTAATCTGGTCCTAGATGCTGTTCAACCAGATAAGGCTTACCGTCTTTATATAAATACCACTTTTTCAAAGGAACTTTCTTATTCTGGTTTTGGCAACATTTTCTGTTTTGTCCTAAAGTCTTTTTTAAGCTGTTTTCCAGGGGAACAGCTTCCTCTCATAAAGGTACCGCAGCTGCACTGGGACCCAGTACCTGCCTATGAAGAGGAGGCGAATACAGTATAGGCTGGAGAGGCAGAGACCAAGCCAGTAACATTAAATTATTCACTGCTTGATTTGATTTCTGGTCAGTGGTATGACTTCCCCAAAATCCACTGTGACATTTCCTACAGCTGTCTCCTCAGCATATAAAACAGGATTCTGCTAACCTGGGACTGCCACAAGGGAAAATGTTTGCCAGCTCTAGCTCTGTACACAATGTAAGGAAAAAAAAAATTCAATTCAACTGTGTGATACAGTTCAATCATAACAATTCTCTTTAAGGAAAATAGAAAGAACAATGCATTTAAAAATGCATGGTGAAGACCCATTCTTATTATCATTTGATAATATGATATAAACATAATCCTTTCTCAATATGCGTCTAAGATTGCAATCTTATTTTGTACAGATGCTGAACTTAATAGAAAAAAGGTTAAACCCAGCATCTTCCTGATGGCATTTCGTGTATGTGTTTTAATAGAGCCACCTGTGTTACCTTCCTTTTTCACTTTAGTTTATTTTTTAAGATGTATATAATTTTATTCCTTTGATTTGGTTGACTGGCTTCATCAATTGTTTCACTAGTAAAAGAGGTCTAAAAAGATGAATAAAAAAAATAGAAATTTCAAATAAAAATGCTCCCTAATTGAGGCAATTTCATAGAAGTAGGTCTATGTTGTTTGAATAATATCCTGCACCTGTTTTCTTTCTCTGACATTCACTTACTACAGAGTACATTTTCAACAGCAAAGTCACATAATGTTATTGTATGCAAATATTTTGTCAAGAATCCATAGGCAAGTTAATTTGATGGTCTCTGTGTAGCATGTTAAACTTTTTTGAATTAACGCCTTGCGACGAGAGATACCTCAAGTTATAGGTACAAGAGAGCTTAAAATAACTATTTCTGTACCTTGGTATGGTAACATACAGCATTGTATATTAAACTGCAGAAACAACTTGGTGAATACCTGTGCAGTTTCTCATTTATTGTTAATTATTTAATTTGCTAGGCTTTTAAAAAATTGTTTCATTTGAATAATAAGATAACAATTTAATGGTCTAGATTTTACTTTCCATTACATCACATCAATATACAACAAAACACAGTAAAAACAATATAGTGATAAATGGCTAAAACCCTCAGTGCTAAGTCCAGTAGAGAATTTCTATTGGAGATAATAAGAATACTTTCAGCATAATAAATAAATACATTAATGCTCAGAAAATTTTGTGTCGACTTTAAAACAGAATGACGCAGCTACCAATTGAAGTGGACAGAAAGCTTTCCTTTGACTTGGACGGAAGACAACCTGGTCCTGAAAAACACCCTGACACCTCGACAACCTCTCTACAAAACATCAGGTTTGGAATTCTGCGTATGTACCGTAGCGCTGACACCACGTCTATTTCTGCCAGTACAGAGTACGAGTTTTTAGGAATAACGGATGAACTGCACCCCTGAGAGAAGTTATGCAGCCGCATTTCCAACATGTTCAGAGACGTGTTCAATTGACCTAAAACCAAGGTATGTTGCAAAGGAAGAAGGTAAAAGCTAAATCATTTTCCTCTAACGTGGACACCCATTCGCAGGGGCAAAGCTTTGATTTTGAAACCGCGATTGAATGTTATGCTGGTATTACGTTGCATTGAATTAATGCTTGAGTTAAATTGAATGTTATGATGGTATTAAAAGAACGATTCAAGGAAAACAAACATTCAAACGTAACAATTCGAAAATATTAAACTGTAATAACTTAAAACAAAAGGACTTACCAATCTGTCAGTAGTGTTTTAAGGCCAGTTTTCTGAACAGAGATTGGCGCCTGGGGAAAGAGGAAGCAAAGAGATTTGTCTCAGTTTCTTTACACAGCAAGATAGGAGTCAGAGGAGAATTCCAGGGAATCAGATGCCTCAGGTGAGTGGAGTCACCTCTCGCACATCGGTGCAGCTTCCCGAGTCCCCTGTGAGGACACAGGCTTACACCAGAAGGGCATCCGAGAGCAAGTTTTAGTGCAGATATTCAAGTTTTTGCAGTCTTTTCTATAGGTATGTTTAAAATATGTAAGCTGTACATAATCTATTGTGAAACTACAACAAACTACCCAAAATTAGATTTCTTAAATTTTTGTGAGATATTATAGTGATAGTTGACTAATTTCTTAGAATCATAGGACATGTGGGGCAAGTCAGGTGTCTTGATTCAAGTTCTACTCTTTGCCAAGTCCTTGATTGTACATAATTCCCGCTTTTATTTATCAGGCAAATTCAACAAAAAGATGTTGAACACAGTTAGACTCTTTCAGTCTGGTTCAGTACCAAAATGTTCAACAGGATTATCATGAACATAAAGACCATTAGAATTTGTCCCTCGATGCCATACACTGAAACACACTGATGCGTAAAGAGAGAAATCCATATATATACACACACATGCATGCATGCACAAATATATGCATTAATTTCTATTTATACATGTACGTATTCATTTATATATGGATAGATATTAGTTTACATATATTTAGATACACATTAGCCAATAGGAAACATTTACCTTAAAAAAAGAAAGTCCAAAAATGTAATTTCTGACTTACAGCTTACTTTAAGTGTTTGAAAATATATTGAAAGCAGACCATCTGAGTAGAAAACTTGCAGTACATTTTTAAATTTATAACTCAGAAATTAATAACAAAAAAATAAATCGACTCAGGGGTTAAAGAATGAAAGTCATTAAACTGATACAAAAGTTTACGAAACCATTCCCACTGATTTTAACAATTGAAGATCCAAGTCTTCTTTTTAGGAGAAATAAACAATATTTAAACTGCAGGTTGTTTAGGAAAAAATATTTTTACTGTAGATGGAATTTTGCCATAAATGAGGAGCCAGGATAATTTAATGAATGTCATACTGTGTTCAGTGGTCACAAAACACGAAATCTAGATGTTTAACTCTTCTCTGAAAGGTGGTACATTTGGTCATAATTAAATTCTGACCACCAAAAAATAATGTGTTTTATAGTAACAAAGATATTCCTGGCTCATAGGATATATGAAAAGCTACTGGGTCTAATCTCTCATTCCCATCTCTACAGGCATCATCCAGCTCTCCCCAAAGTTGTTTTGAGTCTGGTAATTCTCTTCATTGGGAAATGAATTATAATAATAATAAAAATAAGGTTCCAAGAAGTTGGTGGGCATTGGTGCATTAGTAATGCACAGACATCCCGGAGAGAATCAAGCTGTTTCTCTGTTTTCTCCGATCTTCTATTAAAAAACTGATCAGCTTAACCAAAATTGATGTGTAAGATAAGAAAGAACAGCTAAATTCGACATGGCTTTAGGCTGCACTGAAATTTTTAAATTAACCGAAACAAAATTAATGAGGCCAGTGAAGATCTTCAATGTTATCAGTCTAAAATGTCAATTATTTGTAAACGCAATGGTCAAATAAGCTTCTTCAAATCCGTTATTTCAGAGTACCAAGGCTGTTAAACGGGAAGATGAAATGTTCTGTATATAGGGGAGAGTTAAGCAACTGTCACCAAAACCATTATGATACTGTAAATAGTGAAAACAGTAAAAAGCGGCACTCCACACAATGTAATCTCCTCTCTTTTCCTTTAATACCACTCACTGCACCAGGCCCGTACTCTGTGTATGGAGGCTTAATACCTTGTCTGAAGGAATCCCACTCAGTCTCCTTCACAAGCAGATAATGACGGGAAATATTCCTGACAGCATTAGTCATTCACAAACACTGGTAAGTACTATGAGATTTTATTCCAACATCATTTTATGCTTCTGTGGTTCAGGACTTCAATGAATTAGACTGCATTTCTAGTAGGAGGCTCTATGGGATAAGAATGTCAAATAAATATCTACTTAAACTGTATGTTTTCAAGCTCTTTACAAATTCTTTCCTTCAAACAAGCTGATCACATCACAAAAACAAACAGACAAACATAACAAAATAATGTAAATAATAGTTTTTTTCTGGCTACTTACCAACCTAAGAGCTAAACTTTGATTAATTATTACTAGCGATGGCTTATTCTAATCAGGATCTGAGACACTAAATTGAAGGACAACATCAGTCTGAGGAGGTTTTTATGCTGCTGTTTGGTTTATCCCTACTATCCATTATGTTTTGATTTCAAAACCGACTCTGAAGCTGCATCTGCTTACGAGACGGTTGTGGATGTGTGCTGTTAGTGGTCTGAATTTCTCTGCAACTCGCACCAAGCAATTCTCTGCGTTTTCGCCCCCACTACATAGTTATTTACAAAGAAAACTACTACGTATTTTCAGCATGGCTAACTGCCCACTGAAACTAATGGGGCAGGAGTAGCCTCAAACAGAGGGAAGAACCATCTCATAACGCAGAACAGCTACGAATGGAGGCATGAAAGGCAGGAAGATAGAACTTAAACAAAACTTAAGAAAAGTAAATAGTATTGATGGAAAACTGGTTTATGCTGAGAAATATTTCCCAAATGGAAGCCGACCAGCCACGTGGAGTTTTCAAAAGCAGGGCAGAAAAAAGGCTTATAAAGCTTTATGAACACGGTCTTGTTCCCCAAGAAGTGGGCTAAATGTCCAAAGAGTATTTTCTGACTCTTTTGATCTATTTAGAACAAAATTAAGGCTAAAAACCAGAAATTCTTTTGACTGGCAGAATTAGCTCCTGCTTTCAGATCATGAAGAGTCTGTGTTTAGGTGAGGATCTGGTAAGCCCATGGAAAGGGTAGTTGCTGAAGTAACTCTTTATTATTATTATTATTATTATTATTATTATTATTATTATTATTATTATTATTATTAAATGGAACTCAGAGGAAACAAGATGTGAATTCTCATCATTTTGCCTTTTCTTTCAACTTCTGTATTGTGTCTCACATTTAGCTGTTAACAGTAACTGTTATCCTGTCTATTCATATGGACATATTTTCCCAAAAGATCATAACCATTACTGACATATTCAAGTCAAACTTTGCCACCTATTTTATTTTGCTCTGCAAGAAGAGCAAATGTTGGTGTTTCACCAAGAACTGTGAAAATCATGTTCTTCCTGTAAATTTACAATTGCTAAAATAGTCTCTGTTAAAGCCAAATAAGATTTAGGACTAAGTTACGTATTGATGACACAAGCTGCTTAGATAAAATAGGAGGGGAGTCAAAAATGTGTCATGAAGAAGGTCCAAACAGCAGAAGTTGCATTTGACCCATTGCAATGACGAGGAAACGGCCAGCTGGCTAGTGTGAGCACATTTAAGGTTAATAAATCACAAAGAAGGACATTTTAGGGGAGTTTGCCATGTGCAAGGGAGTCTGTTGAAAAGGCAGGAGCACAACACCCACCAAAAATGGTGCATCAGAGTCGTGCAGCAATACTGGTTCTGCTTCAAAATCTGTATTGTAGCATCAGCAGTGCTGGAGCTTAAGTTAATTAGACACACATAAGAAACATTTAAATTGAGAAATTGAGGGGGTTACAGTTAGAATATGCTACATTTCAGTTTGAGTACGTTACATTTCAGTTTGCTCATACAACCTTGAATCAGTCTCCTTGGGCATACATATTATGAAAGTTCTTCATTACGCTACCTGAGCCTCATTCAGTTCACAGAATAAATACGGGTAAGGAAATACAACTACTTTTGTACAGGGACTTTTTTTGTACATAAACTGATTATTGGTGTTTTCAGATGTCGTGTGTCCAACACATTGCTATGCTATTGCTCTCATGTGTTCATAAGAATACATGATCTGTTCGTCTGGTTATTCTGAAACTCCAAGAAATTCTGGTGATGGTGGGAAAGGTTTAAGTGGTCATTCACTTCCTAAATTTTGTAATCCAGAGATTATCTGCTTGAAACTGGGAGACCACATGGCTGGGATTCATTTCACTTCCCTTTAGCCACACAAAACCTAAGCTGTTAGTCTAAACCAGGCTTCTAATTTCTTTCTATAAGCAACAGAGAGAGCCAACCGCTTCCAGATTCATTCAGTCCTAAAACAGACATCTAAGATTAATGAAGGACTGTCTGAACAATCCTGTCTCACTTAACTGACCTTCTGACTGGCTTAGACAAGACCCCTAACATTTATATGGTTAATAAGACATGATTGATTCTACCTCCAAACACACAGATCTCACTTTTCTTCCATGTTCTACCACGTGTTCGTAAGGGAGCATTAAGTGTCCTGATGAAAATAAATTGCAGGCATTTCCATGAGGATAGTGCGATAGATGTGCTCATAAAACCGCGCAGGAAAACTGCAGAAGTCCTGGTCCATTTATCAGCAAGGGGCACGGCTGTTCCACTACAACAGTTATTTGGTGTTAGAATTAAGACTGAACAATCATCTCCACGTGTAATTATTACTAATCAGACAGCCAATGATCCTGATGTCAGTCTATTGCAGGCTCTCAGTGCTGTAGAAGCAAACACGTAAAACTAAAATGCAAACATATCAATGCATAACAAGTAAAAGGTGGGTTTCTGCATATTACTTCTAATGTACAGAAGTAATTGGCAGCCTATTACTAGCTAATTAGGAATAATGATAGACTGTTTAACAAAAACAAACCTCAGATTTCAGAGGGGGGGACAAAAAAAAGTGCCTAGCTGTGAATTTTGCTAAAACCTCAGTCGGTTTCCAAAGATACGGGTCAAAAAGGATGCAGATTAAATCAGGCTACTCGTGCATAACCACAGTCCCGTGCCACTGAGCTGCTTCACAGGGCACGGGAGCTGGCAGCTGTGGCCGTACCACCAGCCAGGAGCCCTCAGGAGAGGCCAGGAGAGCCGTAGGGACAGGCTTCCGACGTTTTGCCACATCCAAGAAGGTAACACATAGACCTTCAGTATGGCTGTTTTGACAAAACTGCACCTGAGTAAAGCACAAGCTATTTCTTAGATGCCCAAGATCCATATACTAGCAATAAGCGAAGTGGCATTCGAGAAACTTTTGCGTTAAGTCTCCATTTATAAGTGAAAATTTTATAGTATGGAGATGCATCTGCCTGAATCCAGATATTGCATTGAATGCATGATGTGGCATAGACGGTGGGTTTTTTCAAAGTCTTTTGTAACGTATCACAAGTTTTGATGTGATTCATTTAATCAGCAGCAGGCCTTGTTCTTCAAATCAAAATATTGGCCTAGAAACATCCCAGCCAGAAAGGTGTAAAAGAAGGGAATGATAAAAAGTATGTTATTTGCATTTACTAATGCAGGAGTAAATTGAGGAGGTTTGAAGACTACAGCGAGTAGAGGAAATGCAAAATGAAAATCAGCTGTCCCCAGAAGGTATGAAAATATCTGATTTGATGCAAGAAATTACTTCTGCTTAACACCTACGAGCTCATAAGGAATATCTTATGTAAACAACAAAGTGGAAGAGAAAACCAAAATCACATGCTGAGACCTACTATTAAGGAATAGCACCTTATCAAGGCACAACACAAGAGTCTAAGAGCACAGAAATTCAGATTTTCTTAAGTCAACATGTCATATCTGATCAAATCTCTCTTATAGCTTTCCTTATATGTTGGTATGCAAATATTTGTAGGCACGTATCTCCAAGCAGGGATTCCCTTCCCCTTCTCCACTAAACCAGTGAGCGGGAAGACATTGTCCCCCTGCCGGCAGGGCTGATAATGGAGTGGCAGCAGCTCCCAGGTGACATGGAGCGGATGCTGTGATGCATACAGTGGGATTTATCTCACTTTTTGATGTCCGCAGAGAAGACACCTCCATTTGGGATAATCACCTGGGCCTCCATCACTGGCATGGGAGAGAAATGGACACTTTCAGAGCTTGACTACCTGATCCTAAAATAGATGTTTCTCATCTTGGGCTTATACAAATCTGTTCCCACTTTCATTTTGAATCTCTCTACCATGTTTCCCAATCTAGAAGAGCATTTGCATCTTCTGCAAGGCAGCAGACACAAATAGATGTGGACTGCCAAAAGCTTGACACTGTCTTATATTTAATTTTTTTCCGACAAAAAAACCCCTGGTTTTGTTGTTTTCAGAAACATAGTCAGGTTTTTTGCAGCGCTTAATTCAGTAATCAACTATGATCCCACAGCGAGCACTTTTATATTTTTCGTGACAACCTCTTCAACAAAAGTAACTCTTATTACCAAAAATACTTTTAAAGGACTTGAAATAGAGCTTCACGTTGCATTTTCATCCTTTTGCTGGTTGTTTCATTAGACCTTTAGTTCTTTCATGCACTGAATCTGGTTTTGTGCCTTGAAGCAGCGATGTTATCTCGCCAATGGAAGTGTTGTGTACACTTTTTTCCTTCCTCTTTTGCAAGCATTCGAGGAAAAGACACAAATAGCTTAAGAAAACATTTACGGAGCAATAACGCCCGGTTCATGTACTGGTTTTTTTTTCTGAGGTAGATTAATTCTCTAAACCAGGGATTTCTGGAGGTTGCTTCATGGCTGTATAAGCTTTTAAACAGCTGTGTTTGCTGCTTTGATTGCTTTGAATTTATTTTCTTTTTAAGGGTGGGTTGGTTTTTTTTGGCTGATGCTTTGGGATATATGTCTAATTGACATTTTATGTTTTTCACACAGGCTTGCCAGTGCTGGGTGTGCCATGTCCTTGTTTCCAGGGGTGAGTAACTCGCTGCAGGGCCCTGAGGATCCCAAGTTTCCCTCACTCCGTCAGCCTCATGCATGTCTGGCACCTGCTTATTTTATTGTAAGAAATAGAAAATAATTGATCCTTTTTGATATTTTCCCCCCGCCATGAAATATGCATACCCATCTTTTTCCGTCTGTAAGAGGATTATTTATTGTTATTGGCCTAATCGCCCTCTTCTTCATTATCATCGTGGCAGCCAGAGGTTTTTGCTGAAATGGCCGTGCATAACCGGTTTACAGCCAGAAGATGAGAGGAAAATTCTCACTCGGAATACTGTGCAGTCTTCTGAGAGCGAGCAGGGGAGGAATTGGAGGGAACAGGAGGCCCGAGGCATGTTCCGACTGCAGATCCAGTGCAGCAGAGGAAGACGTGAGCTTGATTTAAACAAGCTGTCTCGGGTACCAGAGCAGTCTGGCCGCAAACACCCGGAGAAGACCATGGGCTAATTGTTGAGAAGCAAAGCAAATTAGCCCATGTGTTGCTCCCTGCTTCCTTGGCTCAACTGTTCCCAGTACGTGAGCCGGGGACAGGTATCGATGTGCAGCATCCCAGCGCTGACCAAGCTTACTGCCTATGGAAAATCACCTCTCTCCCGGCACAGCTAGGAACAAAAGCTAATGCTGCTCAGTGGCAAAGGTTCCCAAGGAACCATGAGGCTGCAGGGACCTGAAGGACAAATGAAATTAGTGTGTTAAAGAAATGCCTTTGCCCTCAGGGTTCTCTAGGGCCTGACCCTGCAGCAAGCTCCTCGCGGTTCCCCCATTTCAAGATCCGAGTCAAGGCAGGGAGTGCTTTCAGCAGGAACAGCACAGGTCTGTCGCGAATTTACGCTAAAGGTACCCGTCTGCCAAAGAGCTGTTTGAAGTTAAAAAAGCCCAGAGAAAGCCAGGCAGCTTTTGCCAATCTTCAGTCTTGCAGTTTTAAAAATTAAGTCTTTGGGCAGCTCCATAACTACACTCAACTATTGTTTTCTCTCTAGCTGCTATAATTGATAACCTTCCCCATTATCTCTGGATCTGTAGTTATTACTTCTTGATTAACAAAAAAATGAGGGAAAAAAAAAGTATTTTCTATTTCAAGGCTAAAGCCAGTTTTCTATATCTAAAAAGTAAGCTATGAAATCACAGAATGATGAAATCATAGAATGGTTTAGGTTGCAAAGGACCTTGAAGATCATTTAGTTCCAACCCCTTTGCCATGGGCAGGGACACCTCCCACTAGACCAGTTTGCTCAAAGCCCCATCCAACCTGGCCTTGAACACTTACAGGGATGGGGCAGCCACAGCTTCTCTGGGCAACCTGGGCCAGGGTCTCACCACCCTCAGAGTGAAAAATTTCTTCCTAATATCTAGTCTGGATCTTCCCTCTTCTAGTTTGAAGCCATTACCCCTTGTCCTATCACTACAGGCCCTTGTAAAAAGTCCCTCTCCAGCTTTCTTGTAGGCCCCTTTCAGATACTGGAAGGCCACTATAAGGTCTCCCTGGAGCCTCCTCTTCTCCAGGCTGATCAACGCCAGCTCTCTCAGCCTGTCTTCATAGGAGAGGTGCTCCAGCCCTCTGATCATCTTCATGGCTCTCCTCTGGGCTTGCTCCAGCAGGTCCATGTCTTTCTTATGTTGGGGGTTCCAGAGTGGATGCAGTACTGCAGGTGGGGTCTCACGAGAGCAGAGGGACAGAATCACCTCCCTCAACCTGCTGGCCATGCTTCTTTTCATGCAGCCCAAGATATGGTTGGCTTTCTGGCCTGCAAGTGCACACTGCCCAATCATGTTGAGCTTTTCACCCACCAACACCCCCAAGTCCTTCTCCTCAGGGCTGCCCTTGATCCACTCTCTGCCCAGCCTGTATTTGTGCATGGGATTGCCCCGACCCATGTGCAGGACCTTGCACTTGGCCTTGTTGAACTTCATGAGGTTGGCACGGGCCCACCTCTCAAGCCTGTCCAGGTCCCTCTGGATGGCATCCCTTCCCTCCAGCGTGTCAACCGCTCCACACAGCTTGGTGTCATCAGCAAACTTGCTGAGGGTGCACTCAGTCCCTACATCCATTTCGCCAGCAGAGATGTTAAATAATAACGGTCCCAGTACTGAACCCCGAGGAACACCACTCTTTCAACATGTATTCAACACCACTGATTAGCTGTCCTCTCAGACAATGGCCCCTACCTTATCAATGCACAGGCATAATAATGTATCTTTTTCACACCTTGTCTTTCAAGGGAATATTTAAACAATAAATGACTGTCTTAAAGGAGTCATAAATTTTAAGGCTGAAAGAGACCATTAAACCATGATGTCTAAATGCCACAGTTTCACCCAGTAAGCTTGTATGGAGCCCCATTAACTGTGTTTAGCAAAATCATTATACCAGAAAGGCACCCATTCTTGATTTAAACACAGTGAGATGGAGAGAATTTACCACCAATCTCAGCACTTTTTTTTTTAGTGCCCTATGGCAGTCACTTGTAAATGTGTGGAACTAAATTCCAGTTCTACCTTGTGCAGCATCATCTTCTATCCATTGTTTCCTTTTATGCATCTCACGCACATCACATTGCTAATCAAGCAAAAGTTTAGTGTGAAGATTATAAATAACTTTCCTGTCCCCAGTTTCATAAACACAGTAAAAATGGGGCTATGGAAATGCTGATGATTTTCCTTTTTAATTCTTAAAGTTATTACTGGTTGTTGGCTTTTCTTTCCCCAGAGTTGTTCAAAATTTCTCCTTTGTAATTCCACTCTTGAGAAAAGGAAAGCTGCTGATAGCAAAGGTTCCTATAGAAAAGCCACACAGGGGAGAATTCTTACAAGATTCCTGAAGCATTACTAGCAGAACCGGTGGGATGTCTGTCTTCTGTGTACTGGCTATCATACCCTTCCATCCAGATTTAGGAAAATAAAAAGATCCCTTCAAAATCATCTCCTTTACTCATGTAAAGTCAGTAGCCTATATTCTGATAATATTAACATGTTTACTCGTTGATTAGTCACAGTATTTGTGAATAGAGCGCAAGTGTCACTTTTGAGAATAATGATGCACGATGTTTCAATTTCTATCACAGATGGTACAGAGCTTCTCTTGCTAAAGAACTTTTGTTAGATATGCAAGACAAAACTGAGATGTGTTATCTGTATTTTGGAAAAATGGACGCTGAGGGAATTAAGAACCTCACCCACTTCACATTGAAGCAGAGCAAGCCATTTTTTTTTGTATTCTGCCCCACTGCTGTACTATTTGAGCAATTTACAATCTTAGATATGACTATGTATCTACTCAGTTCATGTGCTTGGTGGAGATGTACAACTGTCCTCTGTTACAGAGAAAGAAAAGTGGGAGAGAGCAAAAGCAAGCGAGCCAAAGCGAGACCAGTTGTCTGAACAAGAAGCTACTTTCCAAGATGTGAATTTTTGGCAAGTTTGTATAGTGACCTTAAAAAAAATACGTTGCTGAGCTGCTCCAGGGTATCAGCTGTTACTGTACGTAACACACCTCACAAGACTGGAACAAATACATTCTTCATTTGGTTTGTGTTACACCCGCTGTTAAAAACTGGTGGTCGTATTACAAATACTCTTTAGTTTCTTCATTTGTAGCTAAATTCATAAATCTCAGTAACTATAAATGTATCTCAAGGTCAGAGTTACTACAACAACCCATTCATTTTGTTTTCCTTTCACTAAATCCATTATCTGAACAAATCATTAGGTGACCTTTTTAGTTACAGCAATTCAATAAAACTTACATTAGATGGAGTTTCAGGAACATTAGTCTAATGTGCCTTAAAAGATCACCTTCTCTGAGCAATATAATAAGTTTGTGTGAAAAGCATAAAGCATGTAATATGTAATAAAATCTGGCCTTTAATGAACCATCTAGAAAAACTGACTTGTGTTATAATTCAACAGAAAATCTCCTTTAATTAATGGATAAGAAGCCAACAGTAGCTGCTGAATGTTACTTTCGATTATAAATTCAGCTTGTTTTTCTTTCTTAAATGTATGCTCCTGATTTATGCTGCTGAAGAAATTACAGTTTAAATGACCTTGGTTACAGGACTAATATGCTATGAAAAGCCATACTTAGAGCTAATTAAAAGGGCTCTCTGATTACCAGTTAGTACCAATCGCACTAAGGTACTGCATAATTTTCCAAAGTGGTAGTCAGGATTGTAAATTTAATAAACTGACTTAGATGTCAGATGGCCCCTGATTTTCTTCAACAGATACAAGACTAGAAAATACCTTGTGGCCAGGCAGATAAACAATAAATAAAGCATAGGTCCAACTATCAAGCAGGAAATTTGTATCAGGGAAGATTGCACAGGCTCACTAAAATCCATGATTTCCATTAAGAATACATGACATTACATCTGATTCTCCTTGCATCTAAAACAGGAATAATCCCTTAAAAACCAGCTGGAATTACCTACATCTTGTGCTTCCAGACTGGTGTCGAGAAGAAAGTGCAGTTTAATTTTCCTTGCTAATCAGTCTAGAGAGGTCTGTATGCAGAAGGAGGAGCAATAGTAACTTTCCACCAGCCCAGCATCAGCAATCAGTCATTTCTCCTGCAGATGTATGCACACAGGAGCACAAGCCAGTTTGAGTAAAGGTCCGGACATATCAAAATATCAAACTGAGAAAGTTCCTATTGCTTCTTGGGTTTATTGAGCTGACTTACATCCATTCAGTGGGCATTTCTTTTAGCTCCTTATTTTTCCAAGTACTTGCGTGCCTGTCACCCACTGAAACAACTGGATGCCTATAAACTTTTCAGGATCTTCTCTTGGTTCCTTATCCACAGAAGAACGATAGTAATTACTTCCTTTTCACAATCACTACCTCTACCACTCATCTGTGATAGATGCTATGAAAATCCATACAAAATAACAGGGCATGTTATGGAACTGGTTTATAATTTACAAATAAAAATAATTTTTAATTGCAGTATTACAATTCATTTAATATTACAAATCAACAACAGATAGATGACATGTAAAGAAACAGCCCAAAAATGATAACTGAACACGTTATTTTTCAGGTTGCACCTTTAGTCAGCAGATTTGGTAAACCACAGTACAAATTTAGGTATATCAGGGAGGTCATATTACTTCCAACAACAGACAGATTTTTTTTTGGTTCTGTGGTGAAGCCAATTACATAATTTATATGTTGTCATCTGACCTCACTCATAGGTCACTTCCAAATTACCAAAGAGTGCATTTAGATAGCAATGTTATATCCCTTCGAATACCTTATCAATAACTTCACAGTACTTTTCTGCTAAATTTTTATATACCAGATTACTTTGAAAATACTGAGAATGAAAAGAACGTGGGTTCTTCTTATGCGTGAGCCTATGGTCTAAATGAAAGAATGCTAGTTCATTTTCCTATATATTTCAGTAACCAGTAGCTATTAATTAAAAAAAAGTATAAGGGATGCTCTTTTTTCAGTTAGCAATCTAGTTCATAATCTTTTACGGCCCTAAGAAAACTTTGACATATGGCTTCTCAGATGCCTTTTTATGGCATTTTTCCCTTCTAGATAATGTGCTTTTCTTTTAAGTTTATTTGTTATTATCATGCAAATTATTGAAATATGTTAAATGATCTGTTAATTTTGCCTTGCTGGTCCGTGTAATTTAAGAGTTTTAAATAACTGATTATTAAAGAGCTGTTTAAAATATACTGCATTGCATATTGATAGACATTAGCCAGTGATGTATGGTTATTTTTCTTGAATGAAGAATTACCAGTCCACATATGTAATCCAAAAAACATTTGCTTTATCAGCTGCTTCCTATATATTTTCCCAGATCATAGACAACCCAGCATAAGATTAATTTCCAATGTCTTATTATCTAAGCTATCTCTATTTTCCATTAATGCCTAAAATATTAATATAATTTCATATCTATCCCTTTTATCTCATTAGAGAATTAATACCTCATAGTCAAAAGTTGGGGTTTTTTTCCTCCTTGTTCCTAATAATAGCAATTTAAATTAGAAAAATAATGGTCTCCTTTAACTATTTTGTAAGTCAACCATTTTTCCCTTGCTAGATAAATTCTTTAAGATTATTAATTTGTGCAGACAACAATAATGAAAAGCTGTACCATTTTAATTATATTTATTCTCCCTAAGCAACTAGGCAGTTAATTGTTTGAATTACTAACTTAAAAAGAAATGTTAAGTAACTGGAATGCCAGCATTGCCAATGACTTCAGTGGGAGCAGCACTGAGTTCATAATTGGCTCTTTAATTGCAAAATTCACTCACAAGGCCCGTGAGCTTTTTAAATTCCACTTAAGTCTTTAAGAGTGTCTAATGGGTCTTATGCATTGTAAAGGCTTTGAGGTGGCCTTCCAAATTTCCCCCCCATAAAGTGTATTTGACAGGATTTGAAAAATGTTTTTATGCTGCTTTTGGTGGAATAGATGTTCTCCTGCTGCGTTTCTGAAAGCTGGGAAACACACCGAGCAACGTATTGCAGACTGGGGATGGCAACTGGTTAACGGCACAAACAGCCTTCCAGTCTTCACGTCGCTGAGACAGACTGCAACATGACACGTGCTTTTGTACTCTCATATCTGGGAATTTTCTGGAAGGTGGTTGCCACACAGCAATAATTCAGGGCTAGTTTTGCAATTCTTTATATTAATTCATAATCTTTTCATTTATTTATTTATTTGTTATTGTAGGATCCCACATTCCCTTAGTGAACTGGTCCTGTGGCCCCAGAAAAATAAAAAAATCCCTTCTTTACTGGTTTCATTGAATAATTATTGAGATGCAGTGGTACTTATGCATTTATGCTTTGCGTTAACTTGTCCTCAGGACTGAACTGCCATTTGCCTTAGAAACTACAGGTGCTTTTGGGCACAGGTCAACCGTTCGGTATTTCTTTGTTGAGTTCCTTGTAGAAGTTGGTTGGAAATTCTTTGCAACCAACTCTTCCTTTGAAAACTCTGATCATCAAAAATGACATTTTACAATTGCATTTTTATCCTTTTTGGATTATTTTCTTTTAATCAAAAATTTTCTCTGGTTATGCTAGAATTTCCGTTAAAAAGGAAAGTCAGAGAATAATATCCTAGTTTCCCAATAATTTAGTAATTGTGCACCAATAAGTTACAGATTTACAAAATTGTTATATTCCCTCATACAAATTTGACAGACTGGATTTCTGATATCAAAGGCAAGTGTTGTGGACAAGAGGTTACTAGAAGTAACCACTTTTTAGTTTTTCCAGAAAAATAAAAATAAATTAGAAGGCCTTAAATATTTCACACTGGAAATTAAGAAAAATTACAAAATTTCAAAGGCAAGTGAGGTAAAAAATCATATATCCACTGCAATAGTTCAATTGCAATAACACCATAGCTTGACTGAAATAAATCAGGATGAATACGGTATAAATTATCAATAACAGCCACCACTTTAGCAACTAACTTGAAAGGCTGTATCTTTTAAGAATATTCTTGAAGGAAAAATTCAGGTATTATCTTTCAACTACAACCAAACTCCCCAGAAAGAACCATTATGTTTGTCCAAAATGAACACAACCTGCTAAAAATTTCTAAAATATTTTTCCTTAAACCCTATTTCTGTCATTGGAATAAATTAGACACACACGTGTTTATGAGAATGCATTGATAATTTAAGTGCTCCAAGTAGTTGCATATATAACAGACGCCAAGGAAGCGAATGTTACAATCCTCAAAGACTTCGCAGTCGATCCAAAATGCAAAGTGCTTGGCAACTTAAAGGATGAAGCTGTGTTTACTAATTTTCTAGCTGGGAGGTTAAATAGGAAGGAATCAACTCTAAAACATATGTGAGCAGTCTGGCTTACCCACTTTTGTAAGTCCCCAAACAGCTGGTGTGGAGAAAACCTACTGTTGTGTGTTGCTGAGCCATTGATGGGGATGAGGAGAAACAAAGTCAGTAACAGTTCTCAAAGATGCCTCTTGCAACTGTATGAAATAAAGCTCTTCAGGAAAAATCTCCGTGTGGTCTGGCCTTTTACTAGGAACAGGAATGATTAAGGTTTTTAACAGATGCCATAGTGACTAACTATCCATACAGCCTGATGGAAATTAATTTCTGAAGTTCATGTTAATAAACGAATAGGCTTCAGAGGGGCTGAGAACAGACATTTACATGAACATCAAAGAAAGAGAAAAGCCTGGTGCAACTTGGCAGAGAAAAAAAGAAGCATGAAGAGATGATTGTGATGGGTATGGAGGGAGAATATATATAATCTACAAGTTTGAAGGCAAACAAGGGGAGCTGGGATTTGATATGTGTATCTCAGTTCTACATTTAGAGACAAGCACATGGAAAAAACAGGAGGGGCCACAGGATGGTGACAGTCATTTGACTGAGCTGATCAGGGTCAAGCCAATATCAAAGGACATCGTATCGACACGGATGAGGCAGGACACAGGAATGTGCAGCAGAGACCCAGCCCTTCTCTATCTAGCAGCGTGGGGGTTTACTTTAGAAAAAAAAGAGATCTTAACCCGCGCCTGTCTAATTCATGAGAAGACCTCCACCAAAGGTCAGTGCAGGGAAGGCCAGACCCCAAAGGTCTTGAGCCATCTGTGCTTTGTTACACGGTCCTAATGAAGACAAATACAGACATGTTTTATGCACTGAGACCGATTGCGCAGCTGGATCACTAAAAATGTACGGGTGGTTTGCATTTTTTTGTGGGAGTTGGGTTTTGGGGGGTTTTCATTGCTGTTTTAAAAAAAAAAAACAAAAAAACCCAACAATAAACAACAACAAAAAAACCCCACCAGCCGCAAAGTAGCAATTTCACTTCTGTGACCTCCATTCCAGACCCTCTGGCGAAAGTTACACCACCCGGATCAAAAGTGCAACTCCTGCAATTTATTTCCCACCTAAACTCGAAGTGCATTCTGTAGCGTGCAGAGACGAAAACAATTTTTTATGTAACCCTCCATTAGATTCAAGTCTCCTTCTTTTTGCTTACCAAACGGTACATTCTTCCTTCTTGCTTCCCTTCTGTCTTTCTCTCTAGCTGCTGCTCTCTACCTTCCTCTCCCACAGTTTGCTGTCCATGCGTGCTTTCATTATGGTAATTCCTACGATTCTGCTCAACTTTTAGACCATACTGAAACATTAGCTATTGACAACTAGTCCAAGATCACTGACATTACCTCGTACTAGGTATATATGTGCAGAGTCTGCTGATTTACACCTTTTTTATCTCCTGAGGTTTTCAGAAAACAGAATTAAACAAGAAATACCAGAGACAAGAAATTTAGAGAATATTTCTCCCACTCCAGCCATACTTCATAGCTTTGCTCTTCTGTTATCACCATCTAGAGAATCGTGTCTTCCCTTATTCACTTGCTCAAATACAAATACCAAGGTTTCTAAAATGTCAGGACAGGACTAGCTATTTTATTACTGACAGCACGTAAATGCTTATTTCTTATCTTATAACAGTATTTCCACACCTGAATTTAATACTAGTGGCAAAAACAGCAACAAAGCTTTTAATTCACAACTTTGAAAATGCCATTTGAATAAGGTGTATCTGAATTCGGTAGAATAACAGATTAATTTAGATTGGTAGGAAACTACAATGTCAACTGTACCAACCTTTGCTCAAAGTAGAGCTAATTTCAACTTTAGATCGAGTTTCTCAGGGTCTTTTCCACTTCAGTTCTGAATTATTTCCACGGCTGGAGATGCACAACCTCTGTGGGCAATTCCCTTGCTGTGATTTGTGCCTATTGCTTCTTATCCTTTCACTGTGTCTCCCTCAGAGCCTGGCTCTGTTTTCTCTCTGATTCTTCCTTTAGGTTTTTGAAGACAGTGATAAAACCTACCATCTACCACCTGGTTTTCAGACTGAACAAACCTGGATCCCTCAGCCACTCTTTGTACATGCTGTACTCCAGCCCTCCAGCCAACTGGACTTGCACCAGTAATCCAGATGCAGCCTTACAAGTATCAAACAGAGAAAAATAATAATATCCTGCAGCCAGCTGGCTATACTTTTGCTAATACAAACCACCATGGAGTTAGCTTTCATCACCAAGGCCCCATTGTGACTGGTATTCAACGTGTTGTCCACAAGAACTCCCAGAACCTTATAGTGGAGCTGCTTTCTAGCCAGTTGTCCCCCAGTCCATATTGTTGTATGGGGTTAACTCCATCACAGATACAGAACTTCATATTTACTTTTGTTAAACTTCATGAGGTTCCTGCCAGCCCCTTCCTAAAAGTTGTCAAGATCACTCTGAAGAGCAGCCCTGCCCACCAGTGTATTAACTATCCTCCCCAATTTGATGTTGTCCTTGAGCTTGCTGAGACTGGTTTCTGTCCCATGGCCCAGTTCGCTGATGGTGAGTGACAGACCAGTATCAGCCCCAGAGGACTGCCACTTGTAACTGGCGACCAGCAAGACTTTGAATCCCCGATTACTACCCTTTATCCAACCTCCTCTTCATCACTTGCTCATTTGCTGATCAGGAAATGCAAAATGGCTCTGAATTGTTATAATTGTTTTTTTGATTGTTACTATGTTGATCTTTCTTGCTTTGTGTCTGGATTGTCAGTTACCTTGGTCTTAATGCTGACTTTTAACTTAAGTTTTAAATTCCTGACACATATTTAAACATTTATGTCTATATGAAAGTTGGAGGAAAAAAAAAATGTTCCATCTTACTAATTGGCTCCTGAAGAGAAATTAGAGAACAAACATCACTTTGCACTTTCCTCTTTCCCACTCCCTAATGCTAATGTATTATCCCTAAGAGTTTCCGCTATTTTCTTTGCAGCTCTAACAATGCCTTGTTTACTTGCTTCATAATGATTACCTGCTGCTTTTTTCCATCAGGTTGTCTCATCTGGAACAGAGCACACGTACTGCTTATTTTAATTAAGGAAAACTGAAATACTATGCATTTTTTTATTTGATCCAATCTGGTAACAATGAGCACAATTGACCCTGCGGTTGTGTACCTGGTGTGGCGCTGCTTCAGGGCAGCGCATCTGCCTCTAGAGGTGAGGTGAAAACAGCTCTGAGACAAAAGAAGGAATGGGCTAAGTGTGTCACAAAAAATCATGGGACTGGATAAACAAGGCCATGCTAGACCATCACACATTTTTAGAAAGTTTTACGTGAACAGCCAGGTGTTATGCTGGAGCCCCCAACATAAGAAGGACATGGACCTGTTGGAGTGGGTCCAGAAGAGGGCCACAAAGATGATCAGAGGGCTGGAGCACCTCTCCTGTGAGGACAGGCTGAGAGAGTTGGGGTTGTTCAGCCTGGAGAAGAGAAGGCTCCAGGGAGACCTTATAGTGGCCTTCCAGTATCTGAAAGGGGTCTACAGGAAAGATGGAGAGGGCATTTTTACAGGGGCCTGTAGTGATAGGACAAGGGGTAATGGCTTCAAACTGGAAGAGAGTAGATCCAGATTAGATATTAGGAAGAAATTCTTTACTGTGAGGGTGGTGAGACACTGGAACAGGTTGCCCAGAGAAGCTGTGGATGCCCCATCCCTGGAAGTGTTCAAGGCCAGGTTGGATGGGGCTTTGAGTAATCTGATCTAGTGGGAGGTGTCCCTGCCCATGGCAGGGGGGTTGGAATTAGATGATCTTTGAGATTCCTTCCAACCTAAACCACCTAAACCATTCTATGATTCTAATGATTAATGTTTTAATTCAAAAGATGTTGCATTACAGCTGCCAAGCTTAGTAGTAAATAACTCTTTCATCCAAAGCAACAAAGCTTTCCTTTTTCCTTTTCTGCTCCACCCAGAGAGATTCAAGATCCATTTCTTGAACTGCAGCATGAAGGACATTAAATTATCAGTCAAAGTGAACGGTCTGTACACTGAAAGTTGCATTTTGCAGGAAGGGATATTACACAAGGTAAGAAACTTCTTTGAATGCTCTTTTATGCGTGCCCATGCAAAATTTCAGTGTCCACTAAGGGCTTTACAAAGCTGCTCAAAAATCTCCCAAAGGCTGCCTTCCACAGGCCTGTAGCATATTTACACTCCCCCACTCTCCCTCCATGAGGATCAGGCACATCAACCCACCCTGCTCATTATCCCACATTTGTAAATTAAGAGATGGAGAGTCTTATTTACACATTAAAGCAGAAGAAAGTATTTTCAGCCTAAAACGGGTCTGTTGTCTGCTGCATGAACTTGATTTAGACCACAATTTTCACTGCAGTAAGCAGCAAAACTCCCATATTCAGCAACAACAGGTTGACATGAAATTTCTCACTACCTCTGCCAATGACAACTGTCCCTCGCAGAAGGGATGCACCATACCAGTCCTTCATAAATGTTTCCTTTCTACTTTTGAGTTGGAAACCTAAAATAACATGGTGCAAGTAAAAGTGCCAATATTTTCTTGAGAACAAAACAGAAAGCTTCAGTACCTGTTGGCTGCCCAAGTTTCAGCTCACAAACTTTTGGCAGAGATGGAACGACAAACTGCTGGATACTCAACGGAATGGAAATACATACATGCTACTACTGTATTTTGTGAGCTGATCATGTCAGACAATCTTAGTCAGTCCTTGACAACAGAATTCTGACCTGAGTTCTTATTTTTCTTAAGACAGGAATAATTTTCCCTGTTGTTCACCAAATGACCCCGTTGCAACAGTGTAGTCAGCACTGTAAGCACACCTGTGGCTGCCTTTGATTTGTTTTATTAATATTTGACTCTTTTCTAGATAAGTCTACAAGGATTACCTCTTAAAACGTCACCTGCTCCAACCTTGGGAGTGAAGTTTCTGTTCATGAGTTGCTTATTGCTGTCTCTGTAGCACCTCTCTCTGTGCTCTGGGGTTACATGGAGAAGAAAACAAACACGGTTCTAGGGCAACTGGAGGAGTCCCCATATCTTTCACTGAAGAGGATGAAGAAGCAGGGAACTTCAGCTTGAAAGTCAGTTCTGAACAGCTTTACTGTAGAACTCACCACAAACAATTACTTCAGGATTAAATGTCAGTACAAAATAATTGGGAAAAATTTTAGTCCTTAGATGGACTAGAAAACCATCATATAAAACTGAGGAATTTAAATTTTGCCTCTGGAAAGCAGACAGATGGACACTACAAGAATAATGAATCCAGGACCAGCATCCTCCCTGGACAATGAGTACATCAGTGTTATGAAGAAGTCAAAGGAGACTCACAAAAAGTGACTCAGGAATTGGAAAACAGACACTTAGAAAGTGGAATTTCAGGAGTATGTCTTAGTAAGCTAGGAAGTGAATCAGTCATTGTACAGTGTTAGTGTTAAAAATGATAGCTGATAATAGTGACAGGTCTTTCAGTCTTGCTGACAAAACTGTAACTACGGTTAATAGCTAAAAGATGCAATTTTTCAAGCAGTGAGCAGGTTATCAGGCTAGTGGTGGCCTTGGCTTTTCCTGGAATTATTAAAGTCAGATGAATTATATTCTTAAAAGGAATATAGAGATTGTAGAAACTGGATTAAAACATACAGACTGGGTAAATGACAGACGGATGATATCTTGGCCAAAGGTCATACCTTATCTTGAATATATGAATCAGAAGAGTCTTGTGTATTTGCTGAACACCATCGCTTTTTGTTCCAGTTTTCTACAGGACGTATGCGAGTATTTAGCCCATGGTGGGCAGACATGGTTTTGTCTACTCCTGGTTATTATACTCCATGAAGTTTAAATTAGATTAAGTTGAATGTGGATTACATCTGAACCTTGAAATTTGTAAATATCTGATGTTTAGAAGAATATTTAATCAAGGGACTATCTTCAAGCACATATTTTAGAGTTCAGAATTAGTCTGGAGGTAACGTTAGAAAATTCAGAGATAGTCAGAGATAGTCTCTTGGCTCAAATAGTGACATTGACAGGGACAGGGTGACACTTCAGTTTGAGCCATTACCAAGTCTTGGACAAAGTAAAATCATTAGGAGATGAAAAGCAAAAAAAAACCTCAATAGGAAATGCATAGGTCTCTCTCTTTTTCATCAGAAACAATTCCAAAACAACGGAAAAAAAAGCCATTTGTGTCTGGGTTAAACTGGTAGTACTTTTCCCCTAATCTGAGGTGTGAAACAAAAAAGCTACCTGCAGCCTGATAATTAATCAACCAATATACTAGAAGTTTTCACTCCTTTTTTTTTTTTTCTCTTGTACTTTTCAGCCAGGTGTTACCCCTGAAGGTTTCCCTACAGCATAATTGCATAACAACTTTGGATACGACGCAAGATGTCACCAAGCCATGCTGTTCATCGGCGCCTGTCAGACAGGTTCCTGCTCTCCAGCCAAACTACACGTGTGTGTTCATGCAGGTACTATTTAATCTACCCTGGTCCACATCCACTCACTGCCAACTACCTTCAACAGCCGTTGGAGCTATAGCACAGAAGCAGACCAAGAGTATTTGTGTTGTCCAGCATCGCAGTCTATCTGGAAAGAGAGTAATGCATTAAACTCCGTCGGCCAAACGCACAAAGAAGCATCAGACTGCCTGTCCAGCCAGCGGAATGTAGAAACAAGGCTTTCATATGGCTTGATGGCCACTAACTTGCTTTAATTTAAGGAGTGAAAGCTAGCAATTTACACTACCAAACATTAGGACGGGGATGATGAATAATCTGACTGCAGTTCTAAGGGGAATTTCTCCATTTGGAAAAAAAAATAATTATTCGCAGCAGAGTTTGGCAGGACATTAGAGTTAATCACCACTATTTTTCATATAATCTTTAATGATCACAAACAGTCAGGACCTCCAATTTACATCTCATTTACAAGATGGCATCTTTTAGCAGCATGGGACTTCCTAACACACTCTCAACTACTAAATGATTAAAGACTGATTCTTGCAGTACCTAGATTTGCTCCGTCTAACCTTACTTACATCTGCTGCAATTACAACATGAAGACGCTTAGCCTGTACTTACAGAAAAACAAAGATGTGTTTACGCTTCATGAGGTTTTTTTCCTTCAAGAGGCTAAAACTGAACCTTACGAGGGAAAACAGCATCCTCTGCTTTCCTTCTAGTAAAATATGACAAACCCCACCGTGCTAGTCTCTCTCTATGAAGCGCTCTCCAAAGAAGCAGATGAAGAGACCAGATGTACACAGCTTGTCTGGTACCTCGCTGCTTCAATAATTTTCATTACAGTTAATTGTTGCTTAATGCTGGTATAATTTGTTGCTCAAAGGAAACAACTTTTGTTTCCTTTAATGCCATTACAGCCATGCCTGCTCTTTTCCTGAAAGACCCAGGACCTCTCCCACCCGCAGAGCAGCTTGGAGGTGAAGCTGACTTTACAGCCCCGAAAGAAAGCGGAAAGTCGGGGATGCCTGAGCACGGGGTCGGGGTGAAAAGCCGTGAAAGCTTGGATAGCTGTAAGGCTGCCCGGCTCGTGCGGTGCGTCAGCAGGCATCGGCAACTGGCGGCGGCTGGAGTAGCAGTCGTGTGTTTACGTAGCGTGTGACTCCTTTACATCGACAGCTCAATTTGATTAATGGTCGCAAGCGCTTGAAATGCTATTTGCATAAACTGCACTTTGCACCGACAGTAATTTTATGTACAAAACAACATTTGGAAATACTGTTTTAAAGGCTATTTTTTCTTAGGAAAGAATATACTTATAGGAGTAAAAATACACACATCTAGTGGGTGTATATATACCCTCCCCCCCATTTTAAGCTCTCGTTCGATGTTCAAAAGCCATCTTGTCACCACTGAAGTCTTCCATTTCAGCTCTTGGCACAAGGATGTTCAAGAAGATTCTGGTCTGAGCGGTTGTGTGACGCGAGGACCAAGCAGGATTTCTTTTCCGGTTTGGAGAACTGGCCTGCAAGGCTCAGGGCTTTGTCACTCCACAGCATCCCCTAGAGTTTGCCTGTCGCAGCACAGAACCAGTGCTTGCTGCAGACAAAAGCTAGTGTGACTAACCCCAAAAATGAAGGAATCCCTCAATACGCTCATGGGACTTTTTTTTTTTCTAATAGTATTTGCAGGCTGATGCCTCCCTTACATCCTCTCTCTTGGGTGGGAGATCCTCTTTTGAGCAACAGATTCTCCCCTCAAAACTAAACCCACACCTTATACATATTTACTAATAATACAAATATACTAAATTTACTAATATACATATTTACTAAATATACTAAACCTGTATCTTATACCTATTTATAGCTCAGTACAACTGACTTTCCCTCTCTTACTGCTGTGCTCCTGTAACGCAGCGTTGCTGAGGAGGTAAAGGTGAGAACAAGAGTGGAAATACATTAGTTAGCAAAAGCATCATATGTTGGAAAGATTTTTGCCACATGCTAGCACAACAGCTCTCCCTTGATACATGATTTGCACCAACTAGACACTGGTCTTTGGGGCAAAAGGGAAATCTGAGTTTATCGGGTGAGAAAGTTGGACACAGGAGAAAGGAAAAGCAGAAAGGCAGGTCCCAAAAAAGGAAGCATGGTCTGACACAACCACTTCTGGGGACAGCCCTGAGAAACGTGATGTTCTTCCTGCTAGTGGGCAGTTTTCCTCTTTTTTTAAAGCTCAGAAAGTTATTGAAAGCTTTAGTGGCAGGAAGGTCCACCAGCAGCTATTAAACATGATGGTCTGGATAAAGTTTCCATAGTCTTGTTCAGTGCCAAAGATAGAGGATGGGGACGAGATCGACCTCTGATCATTTTAGTGCGTGACTGTGGAAGGATTTGTACGTTCTCATTGGGAATGAAAACCCCCAAACTGGAGATGAACGCACTGACACATTATTTGATCTTCACTAAGAAATTGGCCCTCGAAGCACCCATTTTACTAAGGTGCTGTCTTGGCAAGCAGCATTCTCGAACCAGGTAAAACCACCACAACTCCTCAAATCCAAGCAGGGCCTTTATGCACCACCAGAATGCAGAACATATGAAAACTAACAAAATTGATAATACTGAATTAAACTGTTGCTACCACATGAATGAACAGTCATATATACAAGCTCTAATAGTGTGGTTTGAGTCGTTTATCTCTCACATGAAATATTTTCTCTGCTGTTAACCAGATGTGTGTTTACTTTAGTGCTTTCCTGTGCACCAGATTAACTGCATGAGAATGATAAATATGAGTGTAATTTTAAAAGATTGATCTCTACAACCTATAAAAGCCATGAACTTCAAAGTTAATGCAGGCTTGACAATCTGTCACTTACAGGCTTGCCCTTTCACCCATTCCCAAAAAGAAGAGTGCTGTCTCATATTTAGATATGGGATTTATCTGCCTTTCTTAAAGTGTTGGGAGAATATTTCCATTATATAAATAGCATTTTCCTATACAAATATTGGTCATTCCTTGGTTCAGTGCCCAGAAAAGATGTCCCCTGTCACTCTGTGATCTGCTTAACAGGTGCTTTTTTAAGCGCACTGCCCCCTCTCATAACGCAGTAACCTTCAGTAAATCAGGATAATTTACAACGTAAGTTCTGCTCTCGGAAACCTGCTGCTGTAACAGAAAATTCCAACGCGATGTGGCAAAATTCTGTTAACTGCAGTGCAACAATGTGAATCACCAAATTTGAAATGAATAAGCCTTGTAATGCCTCAGGTATAACATTTTAGTGGCTGAAGAATTTGACATTACATGCATTTTGAGTATCTATAATCCTATAGTTATCCTGACAGCGAAGAATCTCTGCTCAATAACAATATCCACACTGAGGAAATTATTAAAATGCACTGCATGTATACAGCAAGAAAAGTCAGCTTCACAAGTGGGTCTCTCTGTTACATACCTATAACATGTAATTGATGGAATCAGTTTTTAGGTGACCCATTTATTCTGTATTTCCCTGCTAAGGTCTTCAACAGCTTTCATATTTAAAGATCTCAGCTCTTCAAGAAATGGAAATGACTCCGTGGGGTTGGGGTTTCTTTCAGACAAACAGATTCCTGGGAGGAACAAGTACACTGAAGACATTGGAGTTGGAGCTGGCATAAATGAAAGTACCATAAGACAATTGAATTCCATGAAGAGTAGAAATTACTTTGTGTAAAGGAGAACTGGGGAGTTTCCATCAGTTCTGTAACCTATACAAAGCTCAGCTCTTGCCTATTCTCCCGTGAAATAACTTTAGCCCACAGTTTCTCTGGGCAATACCGTTCCATTGACCTGAAATTTGTATTTAAGGTCAAAACAGAACCATGCCACCTCAAAAGATGCCGAAGGTACAGATAAAGTTATTAACATTTCTTCCTTCAGAGCAAGGACGGTGTAACAGAAAAGCTTTTATCCCCATACATGGTGTTTGGATTTGGAGTCTAATAGCCAAAACCCAGCTAAATTCAAGGAACTGTCTAAAGTACCTAAGGCGACCCTGTAGCTGTACCAAGCTACAGTCAGAGTAGAGAATCAGTCACAGTCAAAGGAGGATTCAGCCCATCTATCATCTCTGCTAATTGCATACGGAGTCTAGAGTCACTGCATGCCATATGAAGTATCTCAGGTTTTGTAGCTAGTGGTGTTTTCATCTTCAGAAAAAGCTCTTGGCTCTTATAATTGAAGTTAGGCAGATGTGGACTTCAAAGGTCCAAAACTGAGACCAGAAATTTGGTGGTCTGCAGTGGTCATCTAATGATAGCAACATCTAGAATTGTTGAGAAGCTTCCCTTAGGTTAAGTTTAGGTGAATAGGTAAGAGGGAAGAAAGAGCAACTGCCCAAGTTGCGTAATCTGCCTGTTTTCCATCCTTAGCAAAAATTTTCTCTATCGTGTGGGCTTGAAAGAGATAAAGCAAAGCATTTGGCAAGCAAAAGCCTGTTTAGATTTTTTTTAGCTCTCAGCAATATGCTAAAAACACACCTCTTTTGCCTAACAATACATTAATAGGGACACCTCACCATAACTTCTTAATTCCCCAAATAAAATTAATCCTGCTTATTCTGCTTCTTCCTAAAACAGAGCTGGGCTGAGTAGATTATGCCAACACTGAAAATAAGGACACTCTGGACTCAGGGGTGTCCCTGCTGGTGTAATAAGGATTTACTTTATTTCATTGTGCTTTGTCACTGACAGTTGAAAGACGTAAAAAATTGTGAAAATGAACTGGAAGTTGACAAATATCAGATACAGTGCAATTAATGCACAAGGCAAGAATTCCAGCATCATTTCGACCTGGGATAAAATACCAGAACTAAAAAAAAATTACTTGTTGCAGCAGCAGGTAAAAAGCAGCAACTACATAGTAAGGGTTGTCCCTGCTCACCCTCTCCATGAATGGGGACTCAATAAGGCCACAGGCATTGGGTGGATTACATGAGGAATGAAAAGAACGGGCTACTAAAATCAATTCCAAATAAACAAATAAATAAAAGAATCCTACCAAAGAAATAGTAACAGAAACATTTCTCTTGAAAGAAGATACAGGACTGTAAAGAAATACCAGAAGAAAGACAGACCACTGGGCTCTGACCCAATGTCATTTTATTGTTATGGTTGTCTCCTGTTTTCACTCATGAAGGAAGGTGATGGCTTCTCTTTCACTTACATATTCTTGGTGGGTTTTGCCTGATGCTTCACCTACACAGATGGATCCCAGAGCTGAACAAACTGCTTCTGTGCTGAGCAATACACCAGTTAAAGTCCTCCTTCAGTACTGAAGGCTCCATTGCAGCTCATTTATTGTACTGCTAAGAGTGTAATAAAGAAAAACTAGTTCATAACTGCTATTTCATAGAAACATTTTTTGAAAAAAACACCAGTATTTAACCAGAGTTGACAATGTTCAAATGACGTGTGTTTGAACTGAGCGACCCATTTTGCAACTGTTCACAAATTCAGTGTTATGTTTCAGATGCACAAAGAGACTCCTCAAAGCCATTTTGTAGCCAAGTCCCAGTACCAAACTTGCGATTTCAATTATTAAATTAGAATAAATGCTTAAGAAACAAGTGAATAAATGATAGAAGAAGGCCCAGAGCATCTGAGTCTCTGGAAACTCTTGTTGTACACAGCGGATGTTTGACCAGGACCCAGATCAATTAGCATCACAATTCCCAGATCAGCATAGAAATTTCACAGAAGAAGATGCACAGCAGGCAATATTTGTGTCACCCATCTTTATTCACCTGCTAAATCTCCTTAGCCCTACTATTTTTATATATGGTTTTCATTAAGTCACATCATTGCAAACTAATCAGTTTGGTGTATTTTCATCTTAACTTCCCTCTTTCCTCAAAACCCTGCAAAGCACACAAAGAACATCGTAGGTAGCCTTCTAGCCACCCCAGTGCCAGCAACAAGGAGAGATGGATGACACTTATACTCCTGAACAGGGCACATCTCTGACCCAGATGCCACCGTCTGTAGTGTGGATGATTGCTGTTTATACAATGATTTTTCTGAAAGTCCTCTTTGATCTTGACAGGTTGACTAAGCTCACAGGCACTCAACTTAGATGTTGCATCTGCTCATTGACAAACTTTTTCAAACCCTGTGGTTTATAGAGGTGTTATGGTTTGAGAAACCCACAACAATTTATTGTCATTTAGACAATTATTCTATCACCCAATGACCCCTCCCCACCCGGGAAGGGGGAATCAGGAAGAAAACAAGGAAACCCAGGGGTTGAATATAAACAGATTTAGTAGAATAAGACTAAATAATTAACAGTAATAACGCTAAAAAAACAATAGTGATCCTGATACCAATATAAAATATACCAGGTTATACTCAGCCAACTATAGCAGTAGGAAGCCGTGTACTCCCAGCAGTGGACAGTAAATGTTGGACATTACGAGCGGTACAGCTCCGGGAGGAAAGGAAGGCCTCAGGGGTCTGGCAAAGGGGCAAGGAGTTCTCTGGATCACCACCATCAAGGGAGAGCTCCCCTCCTCAGCAAACTTTCTAATTTATATTAAATGTGATGTTCATGGTATGAAATAACCCTGTTGGCCAGCTTGGGTCAGGTGCCCAAGTCTTGCTCCTCCTTGTCCCTGCACCTGGCCAGCTCGAAAACACTGAGACCTTGAAACCCACACACTATAGCTGGCTATAAAGTGAATATTTTCACAAATTCAGACACTAGAGTCTTCTGAAAGGCCAGTTTTCCCAAGCATTAGAAAAGAAATTAGTCCTGTGTCGCTCAAACCTGGACAAGAGGTTACACTTATGAACAGGGATTTACTAGGAAACCCAGTCCCCGTGCGCAGTTGCTGTAACACAGTGGTAGCGATCCCCTCTTCCTCCCCAGCGCACCCTCTCGGGGGGGATTCCATCAAAAAAAAGTCATACCAAAGGATAGTAGTGAGTGAATTCACAGATCTTGTACAGGTCAGAGACCAGGCTCTAAGAGCACACACTGACTTTGTTGCTGAAACGATTTCATGGCTTGAGCTGCGGCAGTGCTTTAGGGTGAAAACTATTTTAATTCACTCATATCTGCTAAATCCTTACAACTATGACAGGCAAGCTGTTAACACTCTGCCATCCTTCATCTTAAACCAAGACACAGACACCAATTTGAGGACTAATGTATTTTAACATTGCTCATTTGAAAATGTATATTTACCGATATTTCAATATCAACTTCTGCAACTAATTTGGAAAAAAAATATTCAGAGTTGCATTGTGGGTTGGTTTTTTTCTAGGATAGGATCAGATTTCATAAGTGTTATACAGCTAATGACTTACCCGAGAAGATAGCTAGATGGTGCTAAAGCATACTTGTTGCAATACAGTTTTACCGCTGGTTACATGTTTTGAAATAGGGTGTTTTATCTCTAGGATTACATATAACTACAATATTTATGTACACTTTCATTCCAGCAACTTCCTGAAAAAAATCCTGGTGAGTCTGGAAAAATTTTTATTCCTATACTAAAAATGAGATATTTCAGATGGAGAAATAAAGGGACTATGATCAATCAGAAGATTTCATGAGTCACAGACGATAACTATGTTAACCACAAGACCATCTGTCCTTTCTAAAGTTTGCCCACCACTGAAACAGATCTGCCTCTGGAGTGAAATCCATCAGTTTACCCATGAACCAGGCTAAACAGGAACTTAGATCTGAAGAAAATGGAAATTTAGGAATTAAATTGATTGCATGCGATAAAAATCTAGAAATCTGAAACATACAGTAACCAAGTTATGAGTATTTTGTGCATAATAGATATTTCAAAATAAAAATTAATAGTAAATAAAAAATATAACTTCTCACCTTTTTTTAATCCTGTACTCATTTAAGGTAGAAGTGGAGAATGAGTTTGTAAAGGAACCCAGATTAATTACAGACAACATTGTCTTTTCAATACTAAACTTTCCTAGTTGAAATCTTACCAACTTAGTAGACAAGTTTAATTTTATCCCCATTAGAGGCTTTCTTGGGGAAGGCTGCTTAAAATTTAAATTAAGCATTTAATCTAAAAGTGAGAAATATTTGAAATAATCAAATAAATTTATTTGCATCCACTGCATTCATGCTCATCAGGAATATTTTTGCTAAACTCATGGTAATCTGCTCCTTGTGGCCACTAAACTAAGTCAGTCTCGTTACTGACATCACCTGTTGCAAGGCTGTTCTACATTAATGAATTAGGCCCATTTTCTTTCTCTAGTATTTTCAAATGTCTTTTGTTATAAATAGAAACATAAAAATCTGCTATTTAAGAGAACTCAGTTCTCTTTGAGAGCAACTCAAATAAGTGACCAAATCTTCAAAACTCATCTGGAGTGTGCAGCACAAAAACCAGCTCGGGTGACCTGCTCTGAGCAGTGACCTCTTCCACGGGTGATTCCCATCCGTGGCTGTTGAATCTGGGAAAGATTCTGTCTGGAAATTCATGGATGTACATCTTCCACACTGCTGTCATTTGCAGCCTGACCCTTTGTAAGTGAGGGTTGGAGGTGTGAGATGAAGGAGTAGCTTGTTGCTCCTGGGTAACCCACCAAGCTGGACAGTGCAAAGTCCCACACAGAGGTCTCTGGTTGCAAATCATTCTCTCAGAACAGCAGACAGCCTGTCATGTTGAGCAAGGACTTTTTTACCTGGTTGTACTATTCATGTTTTCAGTTACAGAATCACAGAATCACAGAATCACCGGGGTGGAAGGGACCTCTGGAGATCATCTACTCCAGCCCCCCTGCCAGAGCAGGGTCACCTACAGCATATTGCACAGGATGACGTCCAGGCGGGTTTGGAATGTCTCCAGAGTCAGAGACTCCACCACTTCTCTGGGCAGCCTCTTCCAGTGCTCTGCCACCCTCAAAGGAAAGAAGTTCCTCCTCATGTTCAGATGGAACTTCCTATCTTCCAGTTTGTGCCCATTACCTCCTGTCCTGTCACTGGGCACCACTGAAAAAAGACTGGTGCCATCCTCCTGGCACCCTCCCTTGAAGTATTTCTAAGCATTGATGAGATCCTCTCTGAGCCTTCTCTTCTCCAGACCAAAAAGACCCAAGTCCCTCAGCCTTTCCTCAGAAGAAAGATGTTCCAGTCCCCTAATCCTCTTTGTAGCCCTCTGCTGTCCCCTCTCCAGCAGTTCCCTGTCCTTCTTGAACTGGGGAGCCCAGAACTGGACACAGGACTCCAGGTGTGGCCTCCCCAGGGCAGAGTAGAAGGGGAGGAGAACCTCCCGCGGCCTGCTTGTCACACTCCTCTTGATGCACCCCAGGGTGCCATTGGCCTTCTTGGCCCCAGTGGCACATTGCTGGCTCATGGTCATCCTGTTGTCCACCAGGACTCCCAGGTCCCTTTCCACAGAGCTGCTTTCCAGCATGTACTGGTGCATGGGGTTATTCCTCCCCGGGTGCAGGACCCTACACTTGGCCTTGTTGAACTTCATGAGGTTTCTCTCTGCCCAACTCTCCAGCCTGTCCAGGTCACGTTGAATGGCAGCACAGCCTTCCGGTGTGTCAGCCACCCCTCCCAGTTTTGTGTCATCAGCAAACTTGCTGAGGGTATACTCTGTCCCTTCATCCAGGTCATTGATGAATACGTTGAACAGGACTGGCCCCAGTACTGACCCCTGGGGAACACCCCTTGTCACAGACCTCCAACTAGACTCTGTGCCACTAATCACAACCCTCTGTCGTGAGGGCAAGCTTTTATTTTTCTAGGCCAGCGAGGAAATGTCCGAAAACCTACAATAGTACCTTGCCTGACCCCTAATTCTTAAAAGAAATATCTGTTTATGAAGGAATATGCTTATACTGAGGTGATTTCTGCACCCATCTACCAAGGTGGGCCTGGAGCAGAAGGCTCCCAGAAGACCAGCTAAGGAATTTACATATTGCTCTTATTTACATAGGCAGTATGATCATTATCTACACAACTTTGGGGGCAGAACACCTTTCACAGGTTGTTGTTTTCCCCTGTATTTTGTGTTTTCAGACATCTACTTGCCTGAAGTGCAGGGATTGTGCACTTCATCACAACAACACTCTTGAATCTGCTCTTCTGCTTTCCTTTGTGGTCGCGAGGATCTGTGAGGCTTCTTGTACATCTCATTCAGTACAAGCACCACAGTAACCAGTGACCTGGACCACTTGCTCAGTGTCAACACAGAGGCAGAGAGGAAGAAAAGCAGACAGCACAACAAACTGCTGAGGAAGGATTTGCTAGTTCTCTCTCTTAATAAGATGTGAAAATCCCTTTCTATTTATCTTGCTCTTCACACACACTGGTACCTGTGAAGACAAAAGAGCTTACAACCAACAGAGAAGGGGACACAGCAATTCCTAAAACACCTAGTGAAAGTATTTTGGCTTTGACAGTGGATAATAACAGATGCTTCAGGGAAAGACGCTCATGTGGTATGAAATTATGGAACCTGTCCCATTAGGAAGAGCATGTGTTTCAGACTTTCATAGAAACAAAGAATAGTTTGGATTGGAAGGGACCTTTAGAGGTCATCTAGTCCAATGTGCCCTGCAATGAGTAGGAACTTCTTCAATGAGATCAGGTTGCTCAGAGCCCCATCC
>VFFE01007640.1:1530248-1573167 GCA_008921705.1 Burhinus oedicnemus | reverse complement strand
GGCCCTTGGGTAAGCATGGGTTAAAACACAACTAATTATGGATTCCCCTGTCTTAAACCACTGGTCCCTGGTGCAAGAAGCCTGAAAACAAAGACATTTTTTACCGTGGAGACAGTGGGATCCATATCCACCAGAAATTTTACACGTACACCCCTGGGAAGATCTTTCTGATCGTTGTTTCCCTCTTGCAGAAAGCACCGACAGCGCCCACACCATCACCAAACCTGGCTGCACGGCACACTGGGCTAGGAAGCACACGCAGGGCCAGGAGATGTACCGTGCCTGTCCTTGAAGATCCCACCGGGTAAAAAGCATTACAGCTGTCAGCGCCTGGCAGATATACAAAGCCTTCTTCATCCTTGCTCTAATGTTTTTTTAAAGATTCTTTATATTTATAAGCTCCTGGTTCAAGGTTATTGTTAATTGCCGTGAAAGCACACAATAGCTTCTGGTTATCTTGAAACACAGGCAGAAAGAGGTCGCACCTGCTTGCGGTTAACTCTGTGGGCAAAGCTCAAAGTTGCTGGGCACAAGTACATCAGTAGAGGCTGTCCTACGATCAACGCCACCCATGTTTTCTCCCGTTGGCATACAACTTCAGCAGCCCATGCAGCATACATACTTGCTTTTGCTCTTCCCTCCTCTGCCTCCTCCTCTTCCTGCGCTACTTTACCGAACAGACTTCCCCCTACAGCAGACGGTAATGAGCAGTGTTTAATGAGTTACGTGGTAATCATCAGGAGAGAAGGTGATAGAGGCCTGTCATGTCCAGAGGCTACAGCTGCAAAATATTCTTCTAGAAAAAAAACCCACAGAGATGTGGGAGCGGAAAGCATCTTCCTTTACCCCATAACACATCTGGTAATCTTTGAACAATAGAAGACGAAAGCGTTGTTGACAGCTCAGCAACCTGCTCTTTTCTTAGTGTTTTGTTTTGGTAAACCAGTTATTTACAGTGTTTGTACAGACAGAATGGTATTTTTTTTTTCCCTGATAATAAATACACAAAATAACACTCTCTCATCAATCTGGCTAAGCCTGCTCATCCTGCTTTCAGCTGCGCAATGACCTTTTCATGCCGACTGAGTAATGTGTCCCTTACATGGTTTGTAACAGATATAGATTGCTTACCTTCTCTTTCTGCTTGATGACATACTGATTAATAGCACCATGAAAACTAGCTCCTTGTGATCAATTAATCATCTGTCATAATTGTTCAGTAGCCAAATAATTATTAATTTTGGGTGCTTGTGATAGTGAAGGTTGACAGTGTTAGAAAGGAGAACATGTTCTCGTTGCTTCGCTGGGGACTTGGGTCTAAAAACCTCATAGAAATAGATACGTGTCAAGGCATTTTATCCTTCTGTAATTTGGATTCTAATAACTCCTTTCAGGGAATACATCAAAGTATTCATTAGATGTCAGCAGCTGAGGGAAATTGATAATGGGAAAGCAATGCCTTTCTTGGGAACACTGATGGTTTGAAGGCTGTCCCAGCCAACCCCAGCTCTGCTGCCCTACTTCAATAGTAGGATTCATGAGTAAAACTATTTATCTTCACTCGCTACTCAATGACCTGTGTGCAAAGAATTAATATCAGATTTATTATCTCCCATTAGTTGTCAGGGAGCACAGATCAGTATTTGAAAACACGGAACTCAACAGAGGTAACAAAGGTAAATTAGGTCTTAACATAGCCCCTTACTCCAACACTAAACTCTTCCTGGCCCATAGGGAGCCTCACCCGGGAATGTGGGAGGACACAATGACTGCCTTTTTCCCTCTGGATCTATAATTTGATCTGTCACTGGATAACATGTTAGGGACTTCATAAGAAAGGAGAATTCTGGTTCAGC
The DNA here is from genome assembly GCA_008921705.1 of Burhinus oedicnemus. Taxonomy (NCBI): domain Eukaryota; kingdom Metazoa; phylum Chordata; class Aves; order Charadriiformes; family Burhinidae; genus Burhinus; species Burhinus oedicnemus. The sequence goes on along the minus strand of VFFE01007640.1, from coordinate 1,571,311 downwards.
ATCATTATATACCTAAGTGCTCAGAAGATAATAGCCAAACACAGTGTGAATTCATGGAGAAGCATGCCAAAGGAAAACTGACTTTACCACATTTTGCTGACTCTAAGAATCCAGACCTATCTACAAGTATGATAGTACTATGTAAATATAAAGATACCTGAAACAATGACACTATACCTTAAAGTTTGAACCCCCCCAAAATTATTTCCATACGGAGAGGTTTTAGATTTAAAGGTTTCCTTTAGAACTTGTGAGAGCCAACACTACTTTTCTGTTCTTCCAATTCATCAAAAAAACCCAAACAAACTCAAACACAAAACCTAAAACCTACTTGATAGGAAAAGCCATTACACCACTAGTTCTTCACTTCTGGTTTGAATAGATATCTTAAGTGCAAGGTTTGCAAGCAGGGGCAAGTAGGGTTTCCGAATAAGTAAGAATCGTGGTGATGCAGATTTTGGCAATGGTATTCTTGTCCTGACTCCTAGCGCTGCTCCAAAGGACTGCTAATCCTTTGGGTGTTATGTAGAGCAATATTAGATTTTGGAGGTGGGGTACTGTTTCCTTGCTCTACTCTGCATTCCCAGCAAGAAAGGTACGATCCATGACACACAACCTCGGGCTTCAGAACAGAGTTACAGGATGACTAATCTAGTAAGGAAACAATATTCAGCTCGCAGTTTTCGGATATGAAAGAAGTGTTTCATAAAATGAAAAGATAACTGATCTGTGATCGAGAGATCAGTGCTTCTCATTCACAAGACCTCTAGTTTCTTCAGCATTCTCCTACTCCTTGAGACAAAAAAAAAAAACAACTGTGGTCAAACTTGGAAGTTTTGGATGTGGTTTGGGCACTGACATTGGACTAAACAGTCTTTAGAGCATATCAGGTAAACAATCTTTTCTTTTCTTTTTTTTTTCTTTCAATTAAAGGAAATGTTAAATACATCTGTAAAACACACAGAAAAACATAACAGAAGACAGGTAAAGCAAATATTGTAATATTCATGAATGTTTTGCCTAAGCTTTGGAAAGACAGTGAAACATTCTTGGGCAAATATAACAGCATTCCATTGCTTCCCAAATTCTCAAGATTAATCTTTAGCTGTTGTAATTTTAAATAAGGATTTAGCTATCCTAAGGATAACCAATTCTTTATATCTCCCTCCATCCGCAGAGTTTTTCACACGAAAAACCACGAGGCCTGTGGTGGCATTTTAAATGAAACCATAATTGCACAGTTGCATGAGCAATAATACTGAAAAAGAATGAAATTATGGAGCTCTTTGAATGTCCAGTCCATTTGGGTAGGCATCTAATTATACAAAACAGGGTCCCAGAAGGTGCAGTCAGTTCCATTCTCTTGAATGAGAACCTTTGGCTCTCACGACCTCGGAAATGCAGCATTAATGAATGCTACCACAGAACAAATCGGCTCTTTTCTGAAAACCTGGCAGATTATGATTATTTCAGTACAAACCTATACCATGGCTTTCCTCACTAAATTACGTGAGTTGGAAAATAGCTGCTTTACGAGAAATGAGTAACACTGTTGTTGAATTACCCTCTCAAATGATAGTGGTTAATTTTGTGTTTAATGATAACACTTGAGTGTAAAAGCAACGTGAAAGCCAAATATTTATGTTATGTTGTGGTGCCTCTTGAATAAATGACTGTTCTTAAAGACCAGCTTGAGGATTACGTGTATGCTGATGCCAAGCTTTACCACAAATAATTCAGCATGATTAATGGTCTTTGACCAAAGAAGTTAATTATATGTTTTCATAAAAGGTTAAGTCTCAAGAACTGTGGGTCTAGCTATCTGAGATTCTTTCTTTTCTATATATTTATCTCCGATAGCTCACATTTCTATTGCCGCACATTACTACAGAATGGATTCCCCTGCAAAATATGAAACTGGAGTTTATAATCGTATCTTAAATTCCTCTGCATTTTGGGCAGTCTCCAGATTCATTCAGGTTTAGACCAATCTCTGGATTCTCGTACAACGACTTCCTCCTTTTTCTTCTGAATTCCTTTCTTCCTTTTCTCCCAGTTGTTTTCACCTATAAATTTACAGGCAGATGTTGGTAAGTTATACTGAAACTATGTAAATGAATTAGTAAATTAGGCTACATTTGCTGAGACTAAATAAGCTGTCACAACAAAATTCTCCTACTGGTCTGCAGAATTTACAGAAGGAAGGAAAAAAAAAAAAGGAAAATAAAACTGTTCTGGTTTCTGCAAAAAGTTTCCACAAAGCCTTAAAATAAATGGATTATAAGTCATGCTACTCTTCTTTACCTTCAGAATTTGCTTCATTTTTATTAAAAGGCAAACCAAAGCCAGTCTCGCATCCTCAGGATTTTAGGCTTTGGGAACCTTGCAGAACATTGCATCTCTCAGACTAGTAATATGCTTGTAAGCAAGATTTTCAGTTTTCCATTTCTGATCTTACCTTTGACCTGTGCAACTCAAGAAATCCTGGGAAGGGAGGGAAAATACTTAGAACAGTTACAAGATTAATCTCATTTACTCTTATAGCTACAGAGACATCTTAAATAGCACTTTCCAGGAGAGAATGAAAAGTTGAATTGTACCCTGGAAATGCTCCTTTTTGACCACTTTGCTTCTGACTTATATATTTGTATTGATTTGACTCCCCTTCGTTAAAATGTCATACTTTCCCAACATTTGGGATGATAATTAACTGCTCAGAAGCATGCAGAAGTGTGCTTAAATACATGGAGGAGCTTTACATACTTCACCTAAGGAGCTTCGGTGAATGTCCCTTTTCCTCTGCTAAATGTAACTTAATGGATAAGGTCATAATGCCAGATAAATTTCACCTCTTTAAACTGTTTTCCAATATATATTAACAACTCATTGTTACTGTTGATGCTGACTGTAAATTATATTGATGTTTTCAAGGGAAAATTTTCCTGGGAAATGTTTTCTTTTTTTCTAGGAAAATGAGAATATTGGTTGCTACAAGTTTCAGGTCACTCTTTCTTCCCAAACTGGTGTTCAGTGACGTAGTGCTGTGTGGTATTCTGAGATGGTGAGCTGTGGGAACAGCAAGGTACAGCTAATCTAAAACTCAGTAACTTCATACGAAGGTGTTTTATTGTATTTGCCAGAATGGCCCATCAAATCTCATAACAGTGATTTTGTAAGTCCTGCATTGCTTCTGGCAGCTAATTTTTTTATGAAAGTTTATGGGTCACTTAAATATTCCCACAGCCTAGTCTTCATAGACTGTTGGGATTCCATTTTAGAGTAGAATTATGCTATATTGCTTGTGCTATAGAGATAAAATCCTTTTAAACTCTCTCAGATACTTGATGCAGTAGATTATATATTTATTTACTTATTGGCAGTTAGGATCTTTTCAGGCTTACTCGTTCTGTACAATGTACCCATCTGTATGAATGCTGATACTTCAACATTACCTTCGTATCCCATGGCCGCAATTAAAATTCTTACTATGTGTTTTGATAGCTCATCCTAAGACCTTCTTTTAATGTGAACTGTGACAACAGAGAAATTTCAAACATATCTCATTTCTCAAGGTCAGAACTCAAATTGCATTATGTCTGCAAGGTAAGGCTTACAGAGAGGGGTAATATCTTTTAGCAGACTAATAGATACATATGGAAGAAACAGACTAGAACTTGGACACACAAATCATTCTTCAGAGAACTGTGACTGTCACAGCACCGTGCCCCACTTCCAAAAATTCAAAATTATTCAGCAAAATGTATTATGCGGATATGTATATTAAGTTTTCAGTATGGTCAGGGCAGAATTCCCAGAGTTAATTCTCCCGGGAAAACTTGTTCCCGTTGTTATTTACAGAGCTTGAGCTTTCTGCAGATCTTCTTGCCAATAAAAACATTTTCGCCAGAAAGCTAGCATAATGACAATAAACAAGGTTGGAAAGTACATTAAAAAACCAGCTTAAATTTCTATTTACCCAGCATTAATAAATGCCCAGGTGGTTTGAATCCCCTTTGCATTGCTAAATCAATGCAGCAAATGACAAAGGACAAGAGGGAAAAATGAAAGACATTTCTACAGGAGTAAAAGAGTACACAAGACTTAATTATCTCCCAACAAGAATAAGTGGACATGACTAGATAGCTGTATTCTGTAATTTTACAGATTTACAGCCCTATCAGGACTAATTCCACATTTTACTCTTTCTTGAGTCGTATTTTAAGCATTTGTAGAAGTGGATTGTAGCAAGTGAGCAGTCCTACTTAAGATCTTCATGATTAAAGAGATAACTTCAGACACAAAAACAGTCTTGGGCATCTCTTTGGGACTTGGGTGGGTTGTACCCACTTATGTTTAAATCTGTAACTCCAAGCCCTTTGAATAGGTGTTGCCCAATCCTGGAGATCCCCATGTTTCACAGACCCGTAGTCACCTGCTCTTTAAGCATATGCAAAAATACCATGATTTTTACAGGACTGAATTTGACACTCTTTTTGCATAAGTTTTGTGATTGATTATAAGCACTGGATTATTTGAAAAAAAAAAAAAAAGCACAAAATGTTGTACTGTCAAAGCTCAGAGAAGGCATACAAGTGTGAAATACTATTTCATAGCTTAAACGAACAAGGGGTTTTTTTGAAACCTTACATTCATTTCTCTTCATTCATCAAGAATACAGGTGTTCAGATTTTGCTCAAACTATTTAAAAGTAAAACAGGTCTTCCTGGATGATAACATAACACGTGTTAAAGCCTCCATTCTAATGTTTTTATTTGTGCTAATATTATTGTCTAACAACAATATTCAATATTTTGTACTACTGATATAACAAGATACTTCTGACAATCTGGACCACCTGAAAGAAAAACTACACAATATAAACCTTTCAAACTTTGCTATAAAAGTGTTGTATAATAACAGGTGGGCTATACTATCACCTTTAATTAGTTTAGCTTGATTATCGCCTCCTCAAGTCAGTCAGCTAGAAGTCGATGTTAACATTTCAGGAATAATGAGTGAACCGATGACAAAATACAGAAGTAGAGCAGGTTCCAGCTGAGTTGTACACAAGAGGCTGACAGGCTGTCAGAATCTGTCAGATTTAGACTTCTAACAAATAAAGAGCATTTCTAGATAGCTCCATAAGGGGTTAGTTCATCTCAAAAGGGACAAATGGTAACACATCCGCTCTGAGAATTCACCGTGAATCCATGCGTCAAATAGGTGCATATGAAGCTTTATTATATCTGACCTTGCTGGTGCAATCGATTGAATAACTCAGTCTAGAGAGGTTTTGGGTTTGGATGAGGGCTAGCTGGCTGCAATCCAGTCTGGATAAGAATAGATAAGGATACATGTAGGATATACTGGTGGCTGGGGAGGAGGCAGTAGGAGAGCGACTGGAGATCACCATATTCTCACTCTTCACAGAAAGCCTGTGACTACCACTTAGAAAGCAAAGGGCCAACCCCAAGGCCATGAGCATCAATAGAAATTTTTTCATTGTCTTTTTTATGGATTTAAGCAGACTCCAAACTTGCAGTCTTATCTATTAGTATTTTATCTTATTTAAAAATAGTTTCGACCAGAGTAGATTAGAATGCTATTGAGAGCGGTTACTTCAAGATTTCTAGGCTAATCATCAACTTGGTGTCCACCAAGACCCTCAAGTCTCTTTCTGCCAAACTGCTTTCCAGATGGTCAGCCTCCAGCCTGTGGGGGTGGTTAGGGTTATTCCTCCCCAGGGGCAAGACTTGGCATTTCCCTTTGTTGAACTTCCGAGTTCTCTGTCAGCTCATTTCTCCAGCCTGTGCTGGTCGCTCTGGATGGCAGCACAACCCTCTGGTGTGTCAACCACTCCTCTCAGTTTTGTACCATCTGCAAACTTCCAGAGGGTGCATTCTGTCCTGTTGTCTTGGTCACAATTTGAGGATTACATTGATAACAAAAAAACCTTGATAGTGCAAATTTCGGGGATGGTCAGTTAATGAGAAATAAAGTTTTATTTTGTTTGTTTGCTTTTCTATCTGTTTACCAACTGCAAAGGAGACAAAATGGTCATACTAACTAGGAAGGGAAAGTTTATAGCTTGCCAATGAAACAAGGTTAGGAAAAGGCAGATGTAAGTGAAGATAAATCAAACAAAGTGTTTGTCGTAGCTATTTTCCTTGTAGGTAAGATCCTGATCATCACCTTCCAGAAAAAAAAGTGTAAAAAGAGAGAAGTAGCATAGACCAGGGTTGGGAAGCCTCTTGAATACTACTAAAAGAGATTGTTTTGTTTAATTTAGCAAACAAAAGGCAAAGTGGAGGTATAATTCCTCTCTATAGACATATCAATGGGATAAATCACAGGGAGGGAGATGAGCTGCCCAGAGAGGTGGTGGAGTCTCCAACTCTGGAGACATTCCAAACCCGCGTGGATGCCACCCTGTGGAACCTGCTCTAGGTGACCTTGCTCTGGCAGGGGGGTTGGACTAGATGATCTCCAGAGGTCCCTTCCAGCCCCTGTGATTCTGTGATTCTGTGAGCTATGCGATATGGAAAAAAAAAAACCACTGATGTGAGAACAAATCACTATAAAATGACTATAAATAAATAAAGGTTGAAAATTAGATTGTCTAAGCATTGGAACACTGTGATTTTAGAATAAGCTTCCAATCACAGTATTAGAAGTAAAATAAAATTAGCAAGGTTTAAAATGGAGCTCTATTAGTTTATATGAAGCATGGTACAGTCTGAGGCAGCAAGGAATAAGATCTTGACTCATGAATTTCTTGTTAACCCTATGTTTCTAAATCATAACCTCTGAAAACATAAAGGGTAGAGAAAACCAAACCCTCCCTGTCCATCGCATGATTCAATTGGAGATGTCTCCTACGCGTTGATACAGGAGAGAAGACTATGTCCTATGAGTGTCTCCTGAGAGATCCCAAAATGATGGTCCCACCAGTCCCTGTGGTCTGAAGCTAGAAACTAATCTAAAAGAAAACCAAAAGAATTAAAGCTCAAAGCCCCAAACTTGACTGAAGTAACAAAGGTGGTTTTGGTTTTTGGTTGGGGTTGGTTGAGTTTTTTTTTCAGTCTGAAGTGGATATACTCTAGGGAGAGAGGGAGGAGTAGAGACGAGGAAAGGGAATATGGTAAGAAGATAGGTACTGCTTGTAATATTACAGATATTTTGTATGGTAACGTCTTGAAGGCTATAAATCTAGTGTTACTCAACCATAGGATAGACTACATGTAATCTACACATACAGATTTTGTATGATTGCTAAATGTGGTTTATTGTCAGATCAAAAGAAGAGCCAACAGCTTCCTTCAGCTTTCTCCACCACTGCCTGATTTCCTTTTCTAGTTATGCCACACTGCAGCAGGGCTTGGTTGTTATTGTTCTTACCCTCTTGTACGTGAAGGATGTATGCAAATAACTGGGAAAGGCTTTTATCAGTCTCTTTGAGATAAGCTCTTTTTGTCAAAACAATAAGATTAAAAAGAGTATGGATACAAAACAGGGCTACAAAACATCCTGGCCCTTCATTGGCAGCTGCAATTGCTGTTCCCAGACAAATGAAGCATAGTAAGTTTTACTCACCATGATAACAAGGAAAATACCAGCCCCCCAAACAGCTGCAAGAACAGAAAGGAAGGACATTGCAGCCAACGACGTTAGGTTATGCTCTTGGCCTATAGATATATAGGGCTGCCACACACTTTCTGACACCATGTTCCCCAGAAGACCTGATAATTGGAAGAATATTGCTATGTGACCTGTGCCCCCCATGCCACACAGCTCTTGTGACTGCCCAAGCAAAGTCAGACACCCAGCCTTTGCAGGAGCAGTAGTAGATTCCACAGATGAAAACTCAACCATTCTCCTGATGGACTGATTTTCCCAAAGAATTTAAAGTACTAGGCAAGTATTATGCAGCTTCCATGGCAGTTTGCATTTAACTTCTTGCTCCAAATTATACTTTAGGAAGGAAATGAACCTTGGTGAAACAGCATTTGGTTCATTGTATCTGTGTTCAGTTTGAAGTAAAAATTTGCAATGCCACGATCGTATCAGATTCAGTAAGATCACCTGCTTTTTGAGTTTAATTATGATCATATTGGTTACATATTGCACATGTACGTATGAAATATACCAGTTTTAAGAAGAAAATATATCAAATCATACTTTATAGACTGCCAGCTGAACATATGATGTTACTAAAAGGTTTTTAGTTGCTTTTGACTGACTAAGGAGGAAAATATAGTCATTTATTTTTCCCTTCCCTTCCCTTCCCTTCCCTTCCCTTCCCTTCCCTTCCCTTCCCTTCCCTTCCCTTCCTTTCTCTTTATAATATAATTTCAAGCAACATTTTCATTTTAAATTCTGCCTCACTTTTAAGACTTAGAGAAACATTCATGGAAGTTACTATTTACTAGGGAGGATGAAATGGTAGAGTAAACTAGGGGCAAATGAAAAGCAGTACTTCTATTGGCAGGCAGGTTTAAGGTCCTGAATAAGACCTGTTTAGGTATTTACATGTGAGGCAGGTTCCAATGTTCCTTTCACAATCAATGGAGATCAAGAATATACTCCATATTCGGTTAACCAGACACTAAGTGTCAATTTGGGGTGAACAGAATTACTTTCCAAGGTTCATTTAATTTATTGGCTAGATCCCCGTAACTCACATGTCGATACCTAATTGTACATGTCTTAACCTGAACCTGAATCCCACCCAAAGTTTCTATTGGAAAACTTTGTCCATAATGAATCCAAATTCATAGGTGTTAACACCAGAAGTCAGGAGGATCGGCAGATTTAATCACATGCTGCTTCTCTTCCTCCTCAGACTTCCCCTCAAGGCTGTTGAGATTTCTGGGTGTATCTCCATCCAGGTGGGAAAGAGACAGTGGGTCAGCAACCAGTAAATGAAATTGGATAAGGATATCAGAAGCTAAAAGAAATCTTGATGGAAGAAAATTTTGAAACTACTGAGCTCAAACCTAAGGACTTTCCCAATATAATCATCTTAGGACCGAGGAAGGCTCTCCAGATTTTGGATATCATGCATTGCTCTTTCAGTAGTGGGGAAAAACAAGTTGAAGGATGTGGCTCTCCATAAGGAGAAACTGTAGATCTAAGTCGGATGGAAGAAAAGCTTTCCCAGAGGATGGAGTGGGTGGGTTCATTCATATGTCTCCTCTTGCTGCATTAGCAAAGCAGGACCCCCCACAGTGGCTGACCCAGTGAAAGTTCCTCCTTCTCTGGTTGTGCGAGAGTATTCCTAACAGTTTCAAACTATGTACTGGATACTACGTACTTCCCCATTGTCAAGTAATTTAACTCCTTGATTTGCTCTTGGGTCATTGTCCACATTGCATTATTTCAGTTCCAGGCTCTCTTTGGGAGTGAACTGACTAGTTCTTTCTGGGATAACACCTGGATGAGAGTCTAGAAATAGTTTTCCCCAGAGAACACTCTTAATAGACGGTACGAATGAGACCACCTCCTATCCAGACTTACCCATCCTGAAACAACGCCAGCAGGTTTTATAGCCTTAAACATCCCTACACAGCTTTATATGATGCAACGCGTATCCTTGGCATCATGCTAGGTTGCAACACAGCCCTCACTTTATTTCCAGTACTTGCAGACAACAACATGCACCAAAGGAGACACCTGAGCAAAGAGCTTTGCAGGCGGGACATGACCATCCTGCTTCATAGGAATGTATCCCTGAGTGGTGTCAGTGCCAGCTGCTCTCCACTTCATTTACACCGGCACTACTTCATGGAGTGGGTGAAAAGAAGAAATATCCATTTTATTTAGGGCAGCAGGTACTGAGCCTCCAAAGTCCTTTTTTTTTTCATTGTTATTTAGTAATGTTCTGCAGCAAAAATCTTAGTCCAAGACCTTGACATGACCCGTGATGAACAATGAGGTGTATGATTTTTTGGACTACCCTCAGGGCTGAGCTGCATGGCTTTTAATTGGGTCAAGGCAGACTTATAATAGACTTTAATGTCTTTTCTATTTTCTTCTTATTGCCATGATAGTGGCTCAGGTTGATAACGCAATTTCAGAGCATTATCATGTAAGTAGCTTTCATATTGAATTAGCAAACTACATAACGACAGGATAAGAAAACTAATGCGTGCTAGACATCTCTTACAATAAGCTTCTGCATCTTTCCACCACAAAATGACATCTGTGACCTTTCTCTTCCCTTTTCAGTACAATCAGTCAGTACGAAAAGCTCCGCTCTGCTGTTAAAAATAGATGACCCCAGCTATTAAATGTTGTTCAGCAGAACACGCATGTCGGCCTTGCAGCAAAAAAAAGAACGTAACAGTACACACTTATCTTGCATTTCCATTTTCTTTGAAATATGTACGGAATTATATAGGCAAACATATTTCTGTGTTTGTGTAGCTTGACACTGTGGGTGCCTAATGATGAATACTAGATCTGGGCACTGCCACAGCACACACACCGCAGCACTGCCTGCTCCAGATCTGAACCACGCACTTGACGGCCTTTGTCTAATTAGCACCCGATACAGGATTTGTGTCACCTTTGTGTTGGTTGAAAGACACCAGGGAATATCTGATCTGGTAAGAAGCTGCATGGCAGAAGTTATGCTGCAGGTACATTTTTTAAGGGGCAGACCGGGCTTAAGGCAAAGGGGCTGCTTTTAAGTGTGTCCTAGTGCCAGGGTTCCTGTATTGTTCAGCGAGCAACTGGAGCACTTGCTTATCCTGAACTGACCTTTAAGATGCTTTCGCCAACTTGACCTATGAGTCAGGTCATCTGCAATCCCTTAAAGCTCTTCCTCAAAATTCATCGGTGGCAAGGACAGGAAAATAGCTAGCAATGGTACTCGGGTGCCCCCAGTATCTTCCTCTCCATCTAGAGAAAAAAAATCCAGTGCGCTCTGAACATGAAGCTTAGAGTTAGAGCCAGGCTGACTTGAAAATTAACCCGTTCAGAGAAGAGACAAATTTCCTTCCTTTGCACGATAAGTGAGCTATCTCAAAACGTGTTCAGTTTTCTCACTTGTCTCTGAGTACATACACATTTATTTTAAGAATGCCATGCTATTTTCTTTAACCAATTAGTAAGCCATTCTATAACTATCGCTGCACATTTCTTCATCCTCCGTTATCTCTCGACTTTGTAGTCATGAAAATTCTTCACTTACAGGTGTGAAATTTTCTCAGGGAGGGACACCTCTTTGGGTGCTGACAATATTACTTTATAACTTATTTTATTAGATTAATTACTAAATTAATCATCTATTACAGTATTCGCTGAACATTTTTGAGTACCAGAAATGTCTCAAGGATTTGTCTACATGTTTAATTCCCAATTCAGTGTGATGCCTGTCATGTATAGTGTATAGTTTGGCTAGAGATTATTGACAGACTGTTGGCTACTGTGATTTGTCACAGCTCCAGTAGTTTGCATAGAGCTGTTTGCACAGAATATAAGTGACACTCATTGAGCTTGTGTGATATGCTCACAAGTGTAAAAGTAATGGCATTTAATAAAGAAAAATATGCATTTTTGGTAACAGTCACACAATGTAGAGCAATGTCTTGACTTCTCTGAAGTTTATGGTAAAAATACCACCTCCTTCCCCATTGCCAGGACTTTTGTCAAGCTATTTTTCTCTTTGTTGAATCTAGTAAATAGTAAATGACCTTATTATTGTGTTGCTCACTGAGGTATGGGTCACATTGTACAACAAATGGAAACAGAACGGTAACTATCAAATACAGATGTAAGCCACATGACAAGTATAGCAAGTGAAAAAAACTAAGCTAGCTGTCTGGTATGCATCAGAACAAGGAAAAAAAAAGGAATCTTGTAATTCCATAAGCAGTTGTTTATTCATAAAGAACAGAACTTTTCTTGTATTTCACCCACCAGCACCTGCTTTTCTGTTCCTTTACCTTTGAAGGCTTGTGCCCAGTGCTGCTGTACCGCTGCGGGTGCTGATAACGTAATCACAGCACATTGTGCTTCAGGTTCATTTTCCAAACAAATCAAGCAGATTTGTTTGATGTGCCTGGGCAAATCTAGAAAATATTAACCAGAGATCAAAAAAACGGGGAGTAGATGTTTTCTGTCTTTGCGGGATCTGACCCTGTGCTGAAGACTCCATTCAAAGGTAGGAAAGTACTATAGTCCCTTTTTACAGAGAGATTAAAAAAAAATCAGCAAAAAGATTTCTACGTTTTTCTACTGCCAAGATGCCCCTGGATGGGAATTTGCATAAAGATAACCATAAAAAAGGATTGTACACTGCCCACTGAAACGTGAGAAATCTGTGACAAAGACACACTAAAACTCAATGCCTTAACCACACCGTCATCTTTCCTCTCTCAGTAGTATCTGCCTCATTTTTAAACCATAGACACAACCGCTAAACCCCCGGCACCCGCCTCCACCATGGGCAGAGCTGCAAACCTTAAATGACCTGAATGCTACAGAAAGCGCATGTTTAATCCTTGGAGGGCAGGGTTTCTGCACACAGGTATTATTTACATTTGACTCTTAAAGATGGAGAATGAAGGAATTAACTTGGGGGATAAAAGGGAAAAGAAGTGAATGCTTGGGATGTTACATTCGATGCCTTGATCCCCAAATCCCTAGATATATCCAGAAGGAAACGAACTATAATGAGACTCTGCCTGTGAAGCTGTTGAGAGAGCCTGAATTTTTGAAGACATAACCTGACTGTTTCTTGTTTGTCTTGCTCTGTGTTCACTGAACTAAAAGCAGGCAAAGTACAGATCAAGAATGGGTTTTGTAATAAGCTCTTAACAATAGAGATACTCCTTTGCATTTCCTCCTTGGAGAACCTGGCAAACAAAGAACGGTGTTATGAAATAGTAAACCGATTTAAGTAGCTTCTGAAGCTAAGCAGTAGAGTTGCGCCTTGTGAACCTGTTGTACAGGGAGAGCAGCTGTAATTTAATGGATTCAACTTGAACCTCGGAGATTGCAAGCTCCCGCTTGCTGGGTGCATCTGCCCCTCAGCCATGATGTGAGTTAGTGCTGGATGCTGGAGCCTCTCCGGACCTCAGTGACCTGGCTTATCTGGGCAACATGGAAAGCAAAGCTGTTATGGAAAAGCTCTACAGGTGTACGAGGCAATGGGAAATCTAAATTATTAACAGAACTGGGTTTGGTCGGAGATTTTCCTAATCACATCTTTCTTTCCACTCTTGTATTTGAATATATGATAGCTGCATTTAATGAGGCGTAAAAAAAAAAAAAAAAAAAAAATTCTTCTAGAAGACAGATTTTTGGTTTGAAGATTCTTGGGGTTTTTAATGATTTTTTGTTTTGGCCTGAAAAGCAAACACGAGTTCAGGACTTCCCCAGGCAGCTGCTACTTAGGTTCATTCCTCTCTGGTTTGTTTGAATTTTGTTTTCACAATAGTCAACTTTTCACTTAGAATCCCTGCTTTTCCAGTTTTTAGCCTGCTCTGTTAGTGTTCCAGGTTTTCTAAGGACTTTCTGCTTCCCAAAATTCTCTCTTGGTTTTTACGTTCACACATAATAACAAAGGAGAGACTTTGCTTGTAGCCCACTTTAACAGTCATAATTAAAAATAATTACACAATATCAGCAATTTGGGAGATTCTTATATGTCCTACAGTACTAAGCCTCAGCAGATTTTATGTATCCCCAGTATAGTGCTTTTCTTCAAGGCTGTAATAAACACCCATGTTTCTTTACAGCCTTATGGAAAATTTTGCCCTTTTAGCTGACCTACAGTCTACAGCTTCTCAACTTCTCTTTCAATAATAATGACACATGACTTTTGTGGATTAACTGAAAATATAATCCAGTTGGTTTCTTCAGAATCACCAGAGAGAATTGGACCCCCAAAAATGAAAAATGTATTCAGATGGAAAGAAAGAAGATTATTGTGTCTTTTTATCTCTAATCTCCCACAAATCCATTTGTATGACAGTCACTTTCTCACCCTATATAACCATCTTCTTGCAAAACTAACCATAACTCCACTGACTAAAAACAAAATATGTAAAGCTGCACCCAAGTACAAGAGGAATGGATGTTGCTCACCAGGAAAGAAATTAGCTGGGTGCATTACTAATCTTGTGACCATGTAGGATTCTACTGTGCATGTTGAGCTTGACTCTGGCAAACCAGAACTTATTTCTCAGAGGCTGAGGGCTGGAACGGTGAGTGAAGTTTCCATCAGCGTATGTGGCTATGATGACAAATTAGTCTGTTCCTCTGCGTATCACTTGGGGCACAATTTCACAAAGGAACACCTGTATCAAAAATACAACCTCATGCTGAGTTACACCATAGCTTAAAAGACCTCAAATGGTAGTTAATCCATCACAACTTAATGTACTTTGCTCCAGGGGCTGAGTTACACTTGCAGATAAAATAAGGACCTTGTTCCTAGTCTAATTTTGTCTTTCTTCACTTTCCAGATACTGTATCTTATTGTGCTTCTCTCTGTTAGTTTAAAGAGCCTTTTCCTACCAGAGAACTTTTCCCTACAGAGGGGATGCTCTTGACTTTCTTTTTTATAAGATTCATAGTCTGAGTTACTTCAGTCTTTCAGCCTTCTATGGTGATGTTCTAGTGAGATGTTACTGATGTTTAGTCAATCAGCCTCCTCTCCCTGGTCCTTCCACCCCAAATTAATTCCACACAAAGTCAGACACCTTCAGAGCACATCAGAGAACCATGGGGAACAGGAATTTACCACCACCACCACTCTTAGGTACCATCATTCCATCTGTTTATCATGTTCTTGTCTCAGTTTTCGGACATCCAAAATTCCACAGATGGAAAAAAGCTGATTGAAGGGAAACCTCACAAGCTTTTCACATTTTTATTTTAAAATTTGAATTTTCTTGTGCACGTTGCCATCAAAAGATTGACATATGAAAATATGGAGCACATCCAGGCTGAGACATATAGCTGAAGAGTATAGGGTTCATTTATTTGTGGGGGTTTTTTAAGCTGCCTGATGTATGTAGAAAGTACTCGAAAGAAGTTTCTCTCTCAAGGCTCTTTGGGGACTTTGTTGAAAGACAAGAAAATCAATTGTTTATATAGCAACATCACTTCATTCCAGGCATGGGCTGAAGCACACACTTTTTTAACAACAAAACTGCTTCTATAAAATGTAGATGAACAAAACGAAAATAAGCAATAAAATATTCTGCATCTATACAGCAAATTTTACGCACTGTTTTCAAAAAACTTCAGAGTGGCGGCTAAAAAACTTTTTATTACTGTAGGACAATGAAGCACAGAGATGGTTAATGAATTAAGCCCCACAGATAAAAGATCTAAACTAAGATGAACCTAATGTATGGGTCCCTCTTGCCCCATTTACACTGCTTTTTCATAGAACCTACTAAACCTTGTGAGGATCAGGCCTAGTTTAATTCCTTTTAAATTCAGTTTGGAAAGACGTTATTCTATAACAATGTTTGTTGGATAATGTATTTGGATGAAGAGTGCTCAACCACCTCGGTGAACGTACAACGTTTGAAACGGCATGTGAACACGCATTGTAAGAAGCTCAAGTACTAAAAGTAGTTCATGGGGTGTTCACAGCAAGCAATCAGTTGTCAAACCACATGACAGCAAGGTATATGATGGCAACAACATCAGTTCAATGTAAAAAGTGATTTTCTAAAGAAATCATGAAAGTTGCTTTATAGATAACTATACTGCTTTGGCTGTCAACTTTTAAATAATGACCTATAAGACCAAAAAAAACTCTGGTGGGAAAAAGTGCCTTGAGTGAGCTATTCGACTCCTAATATTTTGAGATGAGATTTAACAATTTAACTCTTGAAAGCTCAAGAGATTTCAGCTTGCTCAGCTGAAAACTTAAAGGATACTGTGAACTTAATAGCCAAATTAAAATATAGAATCAATGAGGAAAATATGCTGCATGTTAACTAATTTTAAATTATTTGTACTTTGTGTCACTAACTTTATCCTTAAAGTATGAGTGTGCAAGGACAAGGTCAGCACCAGAGGCTTTCCTACTATTCGGGTTTGCCCTAATTTGTGTCACATTCTTCTCAGAATTCACCCCTCAAAATGAGGAAGGCGCTGGACAAGAATTTCCTGCACTAGGGTGACTTAAAGGAAGATGCACATCACTGAATCAACAACTCGTTTTAGATTTGTTACAGGCTGAGTATTCAAACAAGCAGCAGTGATCCCTAAAGACAATGCAGGTAATCTTGGGGATTTAGCTGCTGCAGTTGAATGACAGCAGTGTGATCTTAAATGGAAATCTAGGAAAGTAAAGGAAAGGGAAAAGGCCAGAAACTGGATAGTATTTACATGCATATGTGATGGAATTGCTGGAGTTGAAAGCTTTCTTTCTCCTCTTTCTGGTAAGTTTGAGGACAGAGATAACTGAGTAGATGACATCAACGTGCAATGATGAAAGAGAAGAACACCCCAACGGTGTTCAGCAAAATGATATGGAGAGCTGAGAAACCTTGGCATCTGCCACCCGAAGTCTGTGAGATGATTCATTACTGAAATAAAAAAGTAAAAAAAAAAAAAAAGTAAAAGCTAAAATAAACTAAAGTATAACGAGAACAAATGACAGAAGAGACCAGCAATGCTCCCAAAGGTAATCTGGGAATCATCCACGAGTTCTCAGTCTTGCTCAGAACAGCAGTTTGGAGCTAGAGATGTTCACACAGGTAAAGATATTCAAGCAGAAGGTGAACCAAAGACTATTGAGTATTTTGTCCCTTAGCCTGCAGGCCTGACAAATAAAAGCCTGCCCTCACAACAGAGGGTTCTGATTAGTGGCACAGAGTCTAGTTGGAGGTCTGTGACAAGTGGTGTTCCCCAGGGGTCAGTACTGGGGCCAGTCCTGTTCAACACATTCATCAATGACCTGGGTGAAGGGGTAGAGTGTACCCTCAGCAAGTTTGCTGATGACACAAAACTGGGAGGGGTGGCTGACACACCGCAAGGCTGTGCTGTATTCAGCGTGACCTGGACAGGCTGGAGAGTTGGGCAGAGAGAAACCTCATGAAGTTCAACAAGGCCAAGTGTAAGGTCCTGCACCTGGGGAGGAACAACCCCATGCACCAGTACAGGTTAGGGGCTGACCTGCTGGAGAGCAGCTCTGTGCAAAGGGACCTGGGAGTCCTGGTGGACAACAGGATGACCATGAGGCAGCAGTGTGCCCAAGAAGGGCAATGGCATCTTGGGGTGCATCAAGAGGAGTGTGGCCAGCAGGTCACAGGAGGTTCTCCTCCTCCTCTACTGTGCCCTGGGGAGGCCGCATCTGGAGTCCTGTGTCCAGTTCTGGGCTCCTTGGTTCCAGAAGGACAGGGAACTGCTGGAGAGGGGACAGCAGAGGGCTACAAAGATGATTAGGGGGCTGGAACATCTTTCTTATGAGGAAAGGCTGAGGGACTTGGGTCTTTTTGGTCTGGAGAAGAGAAGGCTGAGGGGGGATCTCATCAATGCTTAGAAATACTTCAAGGGAGGGTGCCGGAAGGTTGGGACCAGTCTTTTTGCAGTGGTGCCCAGTGATAGGACAAGAGGTAACAGGCGCAAGCTTGACCATAGGAAGTTCCATGTAAATATGAGGAGGAACTTGTTTACTTTGAAGGTGGCAGAGCACTGGAAGAGGCTGCCCAGAGAGGTGGTGGAGTCTCCGACTCTGGAGACATTCAAAACCTGCCTGGATGCCATCCTGTGCCACCTGCTGTAGGTGACCCTGCTGTGGCAGGGGGGTTGGACTAGATGGTCTCCGGAGGTCCCTTCCAACCCCGGTGATTCTGTGATTTGGTGATAGCACTACTTCAGACTGCTAGAGAAAGCCCTAGATATTTCAAGCAGGAGAAACAGGATTTCTTTGTCCGTTGACATTCAAATCATACTTTTATGGCATCTTAGGGGACTGAATCTCTGTTGTTGAACACATATATAAAAGTTTACAATGTATCTCTTATGATTTATCAAATGAGGTCAACAAATACCTATTCACAATTCCTGTTATACATCTTTCTCGGGGGGATTCCAAAGTTCCTCAGGAAAAGGTTGATTTCCTTCTGTTCTGACAGTGAGAGTTAATTATAGTAGGTAGACTACTGTTGTCTTCTTTGAGAGAGTGAGCAAGTCTATAGATGTCTGCTTTTTTTCTGATGTTTCTCAGGATGCAAGTATGTCAAATCATTTTGGTCTTAAACATACACCTTATGCACACAGTATTTGAATAATCTTCCACATTGCTGTTTACATACGTGCCGCTACATTTTATTTTCTCTTTTAATTTCTTATCTTAATCCTAGGTAATGAAAATATTTGGATGGTCATCTCTTCTCTGGAAGAGAAACAAACAGTGTAAACAGAGAAACAAACAAGAATGTTTGAGGAGCTAACAGGTGAGGATTAAAACCAAAGAGAGGAAAGAGAAAGAAAAGAGAATTTAAGAACAATCTTAAAGCAGACAGGGAAAAATGAGAAAGAAAATAGAAAGACAGCAGTCTGTGAAAGAAAAATGGATCAGCATGTGAGGTAAGAGAAAACAAATGATGGGGAAGGACAACAAAGCAGAACTGACTGAAGTGGGATTTGAAAGGGAAACTTGAAATATCTCAAGGTGGTCTTTTTTATTATTTTTTAAACACCTTCACAAGGAAAGGGAGGAATTTTGTTTGCAATGTTGTGATAAAAGAAAAAGTATAAATCTACCAAAACCAACAAGTTGTCTTGTAATGTGTGCTTATTAGAATAAAGTAAGTATTGGAATGAACCCAGCTTGATTTCATTAGTATGCGTTTGCAATAACAGCAACAATAGCAGCAAAACCAGCCAAGATTTTTAGAAGAAATGGTAAGAAAGAGGGGTGATAAATGAAGAATTAAAGGTTATTTTTTTTCTAAAAAGGAAAAAAGACCAACTCCAAAAAAAAGGGAAAAAATAAAAGAGGATATAAAACTAAGAAAAAAATGAAATGCAAATATTACACTGGGGAACGGGAGGGAGGAGGTCGAATAAGATAAAAAAAACTAGTCTAATCATCTACCAATCCATTTTTTAATTTATGAATTCGCTCATCCATCTTAATCTCATCACAATATCACATCTGAGTGCCGAAAGGCCAGAAAGGGTTTAATTTCCCCCCTCGTCCCCAACAGGCAACCAAGGGATGATGATATCAAGTCATTATTCCTGTTTAGCTGTTTGCCTCTGCTTTTCCTGTGACAACAACAAAAAAATTGATTTACAATAGAGCATTTGGTGCGTGGATCCCACTTCAGCAATATCTGCTTTTGGAAGGGTGCACCATTGCCCTGGGTTGTGAAATGAGACCAGCCAAAGTAGACGGCGTGGATCTGTGCGACTTCTCCTCGCTTCTCTCCCTTCTCAAAAGCCCACACAAATCACATCGTAGCCACCATCCATACTACTGCTCTGTTTTCTGGTGATAAAATGTTGTCCCTGTCCTTTCACATGCAGATAGGCTGAACACCAGAGGAGGAATATGGTCTCTCAGAGTCGAGACGAGCAAAGTTTTAAGAATGAGACAAAACCCTTGGACCTCTGAAATGCTAATGGATATCAGGAACTCTGGTTTTAAGAGTGCCCATGCTCTTTTCCATCATATCTTGCCCAGTATTTGATATACATTATGATTACATTGGCCAATGTAAAGTTCTTTTGAGTTGTTGCAAAAGCACAGGATAAATGGCAGCTTGCAAATAATGAAGCGTTCAGCTAAAAGTGCTATTAACATGCAGTTACTTCATTATTTTAATATTCATGGACAGTCAAAATCAGTTGCATATTCATTCAGAAACCAAACTTTTTTTCTTTTTTTTTTCCTTTTTTTTTTGTTTTCTTAATAACCCTTAAGACCCATGTTTCTATGAAGGGTTTGCCTGACAGGTTCGTGAACAGCATTATTTATACACCTAACTAAGCTCCAATGACCTCCCATACAGGTGTCCTCAAACAAGAAACAAAGAAGATAAGAAATATTGAGGGGAAGAGGGATTAGCTTTGAAAAGTATTTCGTAACATTGAAGAAATTGTCCTTGTGATATTAATGAAATGAAGGTTGAGCATTACGATAGGGAAGACAATAAATAAATAGAGATAATAGTAATCCCAGGTTATAATCCTATTATAAACTCTTCCAAAAGGTAGAACGTTTCTCCAGACCTTTCAGGAAGGTAGGAGGTCATATTTCAAGAGAAGATAGGTACAGTGTGGCATCTTCATTGACACTTATTTTACTTTTGAGATTAACCAAAATTAATCAGAATAAATTAGCACCATGGTGCTGTCAGATGCAAAGAAGGTCAAAGGCTTCATGATCACTGTTAGAAAACTGGCAACAGAGAAAATTAGAGCTTTAGTGGTATTTATAAGAACATCTGTTCTGGGATCCCTGGAGCTGGCAGTGCTGCCTTGCGTATCTCTGCAGAGAGGTAATTAACACCATGGAGGACACCAAAATATTGGAAAGAAAAAAGAAGACTCCATGGTTGACAGAAGAGAGATATTAATACTAGAGATATCAGCATTCATAACCACCACCCAGCTGCTGATTTGGTCAGGTACAGCCTGTGATTAATCCAGGCAAAAGGAAAGACGTGACAAAGGAGACCAGTAGCTGAAACCCAGAACGTCTGTGGTAGCTTTCCTTTCTGATTCACATGTGGGAAGAATGGAAGGGAGATATTTACCAGCTTCATGAAGAAGCTACTGAGATTGCAATCAGAAGTCCCTTAATTTCTGTACAACGAAATACTGCTTTTCCTGGAAAAAGAATTGTGATGAATTCTCACCTAGAAAAGTGAGCACCATGGCACTAAAAAAATAAAAGGCTGTAGAAAAAAGGCTTGGTTTTCATGTAGTTAATATGAACAACTGTACTAATCACATTTTTCATCATCCTACTGGCCTTATATGAACTGCAGACAGTATTTTCCCGTTCATGTTGTCTACATTTCCTGTAACTTGCAAAGTTCCAGGGGTGATGGTGAACTGAGCCTTATCTTCAATCACCATATAAACACTTCTTAAACAATGAAATCTCAACAAAGTTCTTTTTATATTTTTCTTTTTTGTGCAAAAATAGTAATTGCCAAAACATTCATCAGATTTATTTATCTGCTTCCTGGGATAAACTAGACATAGAAACAAGCCTGCTATAATTTGGTGCATGATATTTTGTTGGAAAATAATAATCAGAAAACTTTTTTAATATGTACCAGAAAAAGAAGGCTAGGTCTGCAGAGAATACAGATAACGATTTTAGGAAGGGAAAGGTTGAAATCCAAAGAGCAGGGCAAGATCAGAAAATAAATGGGAAACTATCTACTGTGGAAGAAGACATGAAAATAAATTGAAGCTTGGGGGAAGGATGGAAAGGGAAAGGACAAAACTAATAATTTATTTACCAATTCAGTCATTTAAAATTCTAATTTATGTACCCATGTATCTCACTCTATGCTGTGTGTAACAAAACTTTCATCAATACGATATAAAGACATCAAGTGCTTGAGCTTTGTCCTCCTCTCCCCTGGCAGCACTGAAGGATATTTTATTAATCATTGCTCCCGCTTCAGATCTCCCCCTCCTGAAGGTGAGGAGGCAGTGGAAAAGCTGAGCAGGGGTCTTTATTTTCATACCTGGCTCTGATCTCTTTCCTTCAGACTGCCACCAAAAATGGGTTTGGAACTGCACAAAGAGAAATGTGCTCATTGGAGAAATTAATTTTACCAGAGCTGCCTGGTCAGGTAAAAAAACCCAAACACCATTACCACCACCACCACACCCCCCCCTCAAAAAAAAAAAAGAACCCAACAACCAACCAACACCAAAGAATCCCTCATTTCTTTCAGGAAGCTTTCTTTTCAGGATGTTGCCAGTTGGATAAAGGACCAAAAGAGCTATCGCTGTGTGATTCTTCTAATCCTGGTCCGTGTTGGCAGGACATGAAGCTGTGGAGCAGGGTGGTGCTGCGGCGCGAGCACGGCGGATCCCATCTGCTTCCCTGCAGAACGGCACAGGCAGGGCTCTCGAGGGACTTTGGGGGCTCTTTTGATGCAGCACACACAGCGCTGGACATCAGGGCACTCTTAGTTTTACAGTATATTGTACTGCGCCTCCAAACGCTACCGTTACGAGTTTAATCATCTTCCTCTCCTGCCCTGCAGTTTGAGCCCGCTGTTTACCCATGCTAATAATAGCACCTCATATTACACAGTGCGTTCGTTGATTAACATATATTTCATTGTAAAAAATAAGATACCAGTTTCAAACGTTGTATTCACTCTTTATCTAATATTGTTAAACAGCAATTTCAAAGCGTTTTATAAAGGTATTACTCCAAAGTTAGAAACACTGGAGCCGATACACTCTCTTCTTTAGTTTTATAGGTGGGACTGAAACTCTCACCATAGGGAGTTAGAATCCAACATTATCTAAATACCTGCAGAGCAGATACACAGGATAAAAATACTTGAGCTAAGCTGGGAATTTCAGAGTAAAATCATCTAACATGTTATTTGGTAAAACACGGCAGGATTTGTTGAGGAACATATTTAATCAACTGCATGTGAAACTTCATAGTAACGTAAAATGTTTAAAGAGAACAACCTTGGAAACAACTCACAACTACTAAAAGCAACAGCACATCATGTAAAAATGCAAATTTGTGATCAGAACAGTCAACTCAACAAGATTTTCTACAGCGGACAGGTACATTTATGTACCTACATCTGTTTACATTCTAATCACCACCTTAGTAATCCAAAAAGAACGAGGGTAAAATATGTTTCAAACAAAAGGATCCATTTTAAAGAGGTATTTAACCACTACATTGTTATATATATACTAGAATCCTCACAGAAATAAACCTAACTCAGTATATAATTTGATTACATTAATTGGCTGTATGTTTCCATATCTTAATTTTCCCTCAGGTTATCTTTTAGCTAGTTTTTCATGTTTAGAAGCATATTCTGTTTGTATGTCACAGCAGCTATGGCTTGTACAGTGTCTGTTTCATCCAATTTTACGCTTCTCAGGTGAAAGACCCTTTAGCAGAGAACTGATGTTTGTGAGCGCTTTAAATGTTGTCTCTCTTTTAGCCCCGTTTTCTTCAATTCAAGTGTTACCACAAAATGGTCAATCTTAAACTGAGAATCTGAAATTGCAAAGCAACCTGAGAATCTGAAATTGCAAAGCAACCTGTACTTGGTTTATTATTTAAGTTCATTGTTTCCTTTCAGTGCATTCTTATTCTCACTTTTTATTAAATAAGATTTAAGTAGCAAGAGTGGTGTAGAAAAAAAGGCAAAAACGCATGATGTTTCAGATGTTCTGAAATGTTAAGGAAGTCAAATCACAGAAATCTCTGAAAGATGAAAGCTACTGACTAAGAAAAAAGAAGGTGAAACAATAACATGCATAAAAGTCTCAATTCCAGATCTGTTACTGGAGAATGTTTCTCTCAAGCTGTAAGACGTAAAGTCATATTTTCCAAATGACGCTTAAGATGCTGGCAAAACATCCTGAATGCCAATTTCAGTTTTGAATTGACTATGATGAGGATAATAGAGTGTATGGAAGGATATGCCCCAGCTACAACTAAGGATACTGCAACTTTCACAACATCTTTGCTTTGAGCAGTCGACAGTAGCAACAGAATTTGAGCTACAAAACTGGAAAGATACAGGATCAGGAAAGAAATAATGGATTTAATGGCAGTTAGGTGAACATCTGTCAAAGGATCCCTGAAAGTATCTACATAACATTGCATCTTCTTTGTGTGTTTCCATAGAGAAGTAATTAATAGGGCTGAGGTTACCACAGATAGTACCAGAGGAAAAAAGCAACCTACAAAGTAAAGAAGCAGCAGGTAGAGATGCGAACTGTCCCAGTCAGTGATATGTGCTGAGCTATTTTCTCTACAGTTCCCTGTTGAGCTGCAGAGGTAAGTGCTGGGTGTAATCCATAGTAAAGGAAAAGAAGTCACGGAAGAAGTCACCAGCGATCCTAGAAGCAGCCATGGGACCATCCCAGCTATTCTGAGCTTGATTTGCAGCAACAGCCACTGGGTGACATTGATTATTTTTACACAGTAGAGTACATAAAGCCAAGTACTGAACCACAAACTGGCATGGTTTACAAACATCCATACAGCTCCAAAAGCTTTGTACACGGAAGCCAACTTAAACTCATCCGCAAAGTAGAGACTATGAATGTGCATCAGTATGGTCATCTGCAAGATAAATCTTGATGTGCTCAGAAAGATCAGGATCATATCGGCGGAAGAAATGTTTTTGCTTTTGATCCAGTTAATGATATTAACAGCTGTAATAAATCCATTGCCAATAGCTCCAACAACAACTTCAATAGCGACAATACTTATTGAAATGATAAGAACTGGTGGCAACATCTTGCTGCTTTTGTCACCTGTGCCTGGTTAGCTTGTGGAGCTGTGCAAGAGGTTGAGCAGACCTGACGGTATCTGACTAGCCCCAGCTCCAGCTTGCTCGCTTTATATCTAGGAACAGAAAGACATTCGGAAATGATAGTGGAAAATGATTGATGATGTAGTTCCTGAACGTGCAAATTGGAGAAGGATTTAATAATTAATTCAAACCTTTTACATGTGTAAGATTTGCTTACGCTTTTCCCTAGGGATGTGGGATAGCCAGCTGTATTAACCTCCCCATCTTTTGCCCAATTGTTTATAGTCCTGCCTAGAACGACAGAAAGCTTTGTGGCTCTCTGGTTACAACTGTGACCCTGTGGAAGGGGATGCATCCTGCAACCCAACGCAGGCAGCAGCATATGTCAAGACACAGCAAGAGGTCTCATATCGCAACCGTTATCTTTCATACTGCTTTGAAGGTCTGTCAATGATAACTACACCACGTGGTTGCAACCATTTTAACGTGCAGAATATTGTACAGCCTCCAGCCCTATTCTAGCAGAGCACTCTAGACAGCAAGGCTGCGTTAACCCAAGGGTTACTGCTCCATATAGCTGTCCACTTCTTATATGTTGATCTTGTATTGGTCTCCTATATGGGACCAAAACATGACAGGGACCAGCTGTATGATGAGCAGTGATGACAGGCTAGTGAAGCAGAGCAGCCCATCTAGCAGAACCCTGTTTAACGCCCCGCTTTCTCCAGTTGCTTTCACTGTCCCGGCCTCCGTCCCACCAGCATGCCCCAGAGAATTTTCTTCCTCTAGACAGCAGACCTAGACCTGTTCTGCTTTACGGAGTGAAAGTCTGTCATCCACCTGCATACCTACGTCAGCTGCTACTACCTGCTCTAACTGTGGATGGGGCCTATTAATCTGCATCCTGCATTGGTGCTTATTTATAGAACCACAGAATCACAGAATGGTTAGAGTTGGAAGGGACCTTAAAGATCATGTAGTTCCAACCCCCCTGCCATGGGCAGAGACACCTTCTACTACACCAGATTGCTGTTTCATTTATAAAGAAATACGTCTGGCTTTACAGAACAATCTGTCCTCACCTTCTCAACCCCAGGCCTATTAATCCAATCTGTGAATACAGTATTAATATTATCAATATATTCTTTCCTGAATTAGGGAAAGATGAAACAAAAAGTGAAGACTTTGACAACAGGGCAAGAAGCAGCTGAGATCATTTGGCCACTGGAAAAAGTCTGGAAGTTATTTGGTAATAAAATATTTATCGTTTTTATGGGAAAGTTGACATATACTTCTGGAGTCCATTTCTCAACAGAGTAAAATGACTCAAAGTAAAAGCTAGACCAAGCTTCTAATCTGAATGTGGTAAAAACTGCCAATTTGATTTATTCTTTACCGTTACATCCAAGCTTCAAGTTTCTGTTGAATTGTTCAGAAGAGAAACAGCTAACTGAAATTGATATAAGTACGTTTCTTCATTAACTTATCGAAATGAAAAGGCAGATTTGAAATCTCCATAGCTTTTGTTTCTGTCAATACTTCATTCATATTAAATTTATATTTCAGTTTAGGTCCTGGTAATCACAAGGACTAGGAACTTTTTTTTCTTAAAAAGAGGGCATGCTTTGTTCATCATAACAATGCAAATTAAAAAAATAAAAAGGTAATTGAGACACATTTACAAAATATTGTATATCAGTTCCAGATTTTAAAAAGCCCAAGGGAAAAAACAAGCAAAACCCCAAACCTAAACTGAGAATACAGTGGTATGTCTACTTTTTCTATCATGTTCTTCACCAAAAGTATTCAAAATAGTGGAAAAATCGCATCTTACTAAGGAAAAAAATGATAAAGGGAGTGTAACCCAGTGCCTACAGCATATTTTAAAGTTATATGCATTAAACTTCCTGTACACAGAATATGCATTACATAATTACAGTAGCCAGTTACCTCAAAAATGTAGTCATTAAGTTGCTCAAGGGAACATGACAATAACACTTTCTTTTTATGCGCTTACAAAAACCAGCATTGCAATTATAAAGTAGAAGAAACTACAATGGAAGATACAATATAGAAAAATGCATGACTAAAATGGATTCTTAAGTATTCCAACAGTTACAAAATTCTATTATGTCTTCATATACACCATCAAAAATTAGAATTTTAAAGAAAACATTATCTAATCTTTACCTACCCATTTCATTTTGCTCTAAGCAAGGCAAAAAATGGGCATAACTATTTGAGACACAAAAGAACGTTCCTGCCTTGAGGACTCCCACCAGTTCCTTGAGAAAGAAGCCACCAGACAACTTACGGTAGTACTCAAGTCTTCATGACGCAGGTAAAGGAAACAGCCTGTCCCTCAGTGCTCTGTCAGTGACCAGTGTCTAATGTGCTCTGCTCCCAGGAATGACTTATATATAAATATTTCTCATGCTTTTATCTCCTAGTAGCTCAAGAGCTTCCTGGTGGACTGTACTCGTCCAAGATTGTCCAGAAGATAATGAGTCTGCTCACGGATGCTGTGACACAGCTAGAACTTAACCTGGACACTGTTGTAAGAGATAACAAAAAAGGTTTTTACAAATACATTAACAACAAAAAGAGAGCCAGGGACAATCTCCACCCCTTATTGGATGCGGAGGGGAAAATTGTCAAGGAGAAGGCTGAGATACTTAATGCCTTCTTTGCCTCAGTCTCCAATAGTAAGACCAGTCATCCTCAGGGTATTCAGCCCCCTGAGCTGGAAGACAGGGATGAAGAACAGAATAAACCCCCCATAATCCAAGAGGAAGAAGTTAGTGACCTGCTACACTAACTGGACAGCCACAAGTCTATGGGCCCAGATGGGATCCACCCAGGAGTGCTGAGGGAGCTGGCGAAGGAACTTGCCAAGCCACTCTTCATCATTTGTCAGTGGTCTTGGTCAACAGGGGAGGTCCCAGATGACTGGAGGCTTGCCAATGTGACACCCATCTACAAGAAGGGCCGGAAGGAGGATCCAAGCAATTATAGACCTGTCAGCCTGACTTCAGTGCCAGGAAAGATCATGGAATGGATCATCCTGAGTGCACTCACGCGTCATGTGAAGGACAACCAGGGGATCAGGCCCAGCCAGCACGGGTTCATGAAAAGCAGGTCCTGCTTGACCAACCTGATCTCCTTTTATGACCAGGTGACCTGCCTGGTGGATGAAGGAAAGGTTGTGGATGTTGACTACTCAGACTTTAGTAAGGCCTTTGACACAGTCTCCCACAGCATTCTGCTAGAGAAGCTGGCAACCCGTGGCTTAGCCAGGTGTACTCTTCACTGGGTTAAAAACTGGCTGGATGGCCGAGCCCAGAGAGTTGTGGTGAATGGTGTTAAATCCAGCTGGCGACAGGTCTCAAGCGGTGTTCCTCAGGGCTCAGTTTTGGGGCCAGCCTTGTTTAATATCTTTATTGATGGTCTGGATGAGGGGATTGAGTGCACCCTCCGTAAGTTTGCAGATGACACCAAATTAAGCAGGAGTGTTGATCTGCTTGAGAGTAGGAAGGCTCTGCAGAGAGATCTGGACAGACTGGATCGATGGGCTGAAGCCAAGTCCATGAGGTTTAACAAAGCCAAGTGCCGGGTCCTGCACTTGGGTCACAACAACGCCAGGCAACGCTACAGGCTTGGGGAGGAGTGGCTGGAAAGCTGCCGGGCAGAAAAGGATCTGGGGGTCCTGGTGGACAGCCAGCTGAACATGAGCCAGCAGTGCACCCAGGTAGCCAAGAAGGCCAATGGTGTCTTGGCCTGTATCAAGAGTAGTGTGGCCAGAAGGAGTAGGGAAGTGATGGTGCCCCTGTACTCAGCACTGGTGAGGCCGCAGCTTGAGTACTGTGTTCAGTTTTGGGCGCCACAGTATAGGAGGGACATTGAGGTGCTGGAGCGTGTGCAGAGAAGGGCAACAAAGCTGGTGAGGGGTCTGGAGAACATGTCTTCTGAGGAGCAGCTGAGGGAATTAGGATTGTTTAGTCTGGAGAAGAGAAGGCTGAAGGGACACCTTCTTACTCTCTACAGCTACCTGAAAGGAGGTTGTAGTGAGATGGGAGCTGGTCTCTTCTCCCAAGGAACTAGCCATAGGACAAGAGGAAACGGGTTCAAGTTGTGCCAGAGGAGGTTTAGGCTGGACATTAGGGAAAAATTTTTCACTGAAAGAGTTATGAAACATTGGAAGAGGCTGCCCAGGGAGGTGGTTGAGTCACCATCCCCAGATGTGTTTAAAAGTCATGTAGATGTGGTGCTTAGAGACATGGTTTAGTAGCAGAGCTGGTAGAGTAGGGTCAATGGTTGGACTAGATGATCTATGACACACACCTGCAAGCACCAAGATACAAAAGGCCAATTTATGGGTAACAGCAACCAGGACATGACCACATTTGATGCTGGCTCTAATTTGACTCAGACATAGTGACCAGGTTGTCCACTGGAGAACATCATAGTCTCATCTCCTGGTATGCAGCTCCTTCAATTTTCTTGTTCCCTTTCTTGCCCTTTCCTAACCCCACAATTTAGCTGTAACATGCTTTTGCAGAAAGCTGAGTGAGGATACTGAAGGGTGGTGGCAGTCTGAGCACCCTACGTAAGTGAACCATGGCTACAGGGCATGTACACTGCAGATAAGCCAGACCAGAAGGTTTTTACTGAGTGCCACAAATATGTGCACTTTAGGTGTCACGCCCAATATGCCGAGCAGTGTAAAATGAGACAGGAATGGCACAACTTGCGATGCGTCACTGTGTAAATGTGAATAGCTCCCTTCAGTCTGGGGACCTTCTCTGAGGAAAACCTTGACAGCAACCTGAGGGAGGTGGAAAAGTGATCTCATGGATTATCCTCACACTGTTGGAAAGAAAAAAAGACTACAAGGTGGTTCAGCTTGTTTCCTTTCCATTCTAACAAGTCTAAAATTCCTAGATTTATAACAGTGATTTACAAATGTACAGATTTGGAGGTGAATAGAGTCTGTAGTTCAGAAGGGCGCTGTATATAAAGAATTTCATGCTGTAGTCACAGAAGTTTCAGTTTTCAGAGAGTATTTGATATCATGAAGAATTATGAAGCTTAATCTATTTCTATTTGGATGATGAAAATAAGGACAATTACTGCAAACATTTAGAAATTAACTAATACTTAGATTGTAGGAGTCTTTGACTTCTCAATTACATAGTCAGGAGATATCAACGTAAGCTTAGCAACAAAACCAGAAACCAGTATTTTTAAAGACACTTACACAAGCATATCTCCCTGGGTACATGAAATCAGACATACAGATTCACTTTGGTCTCCACAATAAGACCAGCAGCAATCTGTGTGAAGTGAGGACTATGATAAAGGACATGAGGTACGCTGCAAAGTACAAGGAAAGATATAAAGGGTTTGCACAATGCAGATAAGGTTGCCACATTAAGGTTCTTTAGTAGACTTCCTTTTGAGCTACAGAGTTAATGGTCATGATCAGACTAAGTTTAATTGACAGACGAGACACAAAAGACACTAGAATATGTCAGAGTTCCTTGAATTTATCCTCTGGTGAATTTACAAAAGCAGCTGAGCCAGACAGTAAAGCAGAGACTAAGCAATTCTTAAAAATAATCATAGGACAATGTTAGCATGACACAAATAGTAAATACTGGAGAGAAGCATCTGAATTTATACAATATTTTCCCTTGCAAGATAAATCTCACTGTACTCAGAGAAGTCAGGTTCAGCCTACAGTATAACAGCTTTCCTCTTTTGATTCATGCATTCCAATTAACAACGGTAATAAATACACTTCCCACAATCTCTACAATGATTTTAATTGTTGAAGTAGTTAGAGACATTATTATAGCACAGCAAACAGTTTCCGACTCTTGTAAAACACTGCCTGTTCGGCTCATGCAGAGATCCACGAAACACCAATTAACTGGTATCTGGTTAGTCTTTTGGCATTTTACTCCAAGCAAGAAGCTTATGAATATGCCACTGGAAGATTTATTTCTGGTATTGTTCAGGAAGATGCATATCTTGGAAATGTCATTGATGAATCATCCAACTACAGCCACTGTTTCACAATTTTTAGTGAGAAGTCTATGGCTGAATTGGGATAGGAAAGACCTGAACATGTTCAATAGGACTGTCTTTTTCTTCTCATGGAGTTGTTGCTACTATTTTTTAAAGCAAGAGCTTGGGTTTTGGTGTGATGTGACAGGTGCTCAGACTGCCACCACCCTTCATTATCCACACCTATCTCTCTGCATGCCAAGAGAAGTTTCTTTTGGTGCTCTCATCAATACCAATCCACATATGGATCAAATTTCAAAATTTGTAAAGTGATAACTCCAGTACATTCAGGGAAAAAAAAAAAAAAATAAAGCCTGAACCAAAACACAACATGTTAGACATGGACATCTAGAAAGTCTGTGCAGCTGAACTCCCTTCCAATCTGGGAGCCAGAGCTCCTGTCTCGTGGAGACATGGACATGGAAAGGCTGGTCTGTAACCCAGAGTGAAATGAGGATGAGGTTAAGGTGCTTATCTGGACATCATCCTGTGGAAGCAGTCCCAAGCCTGGCAATTTAAATAGAACCTTAATAGTCTATTCTTGCAACAGCACAGTTGCCCGTTAGCCAAGAGTGTTCTAGTTCACCAACCGAACTGCGGTGCCTGGATCCTGCAGTCTCCTTCCTGTCTCCTGTCTAAAAGCAAAAGAATACCCAGCTGTAATCTTGGAATTTCATTTTGGAATTATACTCAGAGAGAAAAATCTTGGGAGAACTTCAACTTTTTACCCATATCCTACTGACATTATAGTGTTGGGTTTGCCAAGTGTTAACCATTTGCTGACTGCTAGTCTGTTATTCTATGACAACTAGATTAGAGGACTTGCAAAATAGGCCATGAACTCAAGAGTGAACATTACCATGACAGTACACATTCCATTTCTTAATGAAGGGAGTCAAGGAGATGAGAATAACTTACTATTGTCTGCTCACACTGTGCGGTGGAAAGAAATAAAGGAAGAACGTTTTATTTCGAGTTGGAGGAAGGTCACTGCTTTCCAGGCAATCATAGTAAATTTAATTCCATTGGAGTAAGTGGTTACAAAAGCCTCATGACATTTGTTCACCTCTGTATCATGAGCTCCTTAGCAAATAAGCTTTTTACAGCCCATAGTAAATTGTACACAGCATTTATAACGCCTTGTATCATAAAGTCCTCGGATTGAAATGTCTGAGCACTGGCATAAGACAGTGAAGTACTACTGCTACTAAGATCCTTATAGTAAAATAATTGACTAAAACAAGGCATGGGACCAGACTTCTTGTAAAAGATTCAGAAAAAGACCTACACAAGAGAACTTGCAAAGAAAATTGTATAGTAGAGCCTTCAACATCTAGGTTTAAGTGTGCCCAGAAGAAGCATTCTTGGCTCTGTTATGGGCTGTTTGCATCTGTGACACTTTCCAAAATGGTTTATCAAGTGTTCCTCACATATTTGACAAGATATAGAAGACCTGTGAATCTTAATAAAATATCCTGCATCTGGTAAACAACAGTACATTATGCTGTCATTTAACACATTCTTAACTTTAGATTGTACAAAAAAACAATGTTGCAAAATATCTCAAGAAATGTGTGTGAAAGGGTGGTAATCTTTTTTACCATTAATTTGCAAGTTGTCATGCTGCTGTCATTATTGTACTGGGGATAATGTACCATTAATTTCAGTACAACCCAGTTTTATTTTATTTTTTAAGAAGGCCATTGTCAAAATGGAAGATCCATCAGACACAGCTAATGGAAAGAGCCCTCTAAAATACTTGTGAGAGGTCAAAAAGATCAAATGATGTAACACGGATCAAAAGGAAGGTGTAACTACAATTTTAAAGAAGTAGAAATGCATGTATACCCCAAAAGGAAGGAGTAGGAGATAGGAACAAACTAATGACTATTATTAGTTTCTCCTTGCCGTGAACAAAAAGAGTTTAATATATGCTTTCATTAACTCGGGCAGATGAGTTTATGGTTTATACCGTGCAAAGTATAAAAGGAAACGTGTTCACTTCCCAAGTAATGCTGGATGCTACCTGCACCACTTCCTCTCATTTCCTCTTTTCATTCCCCATTAGTTTATGTCCTCCTTTGCCTAAAAGGACCATCTTCAGTACACTGGAGACTCATAAAATTACCTCCCAAATCCACTTTTCCAAAAAGCCTTACCAAAACTTTATCCCATACCAATGTAAGAGACCAGAAGACGGCTCATCTTTCCCCTACCTAAATTCAATTCGTGAAGGAACTAGCTTCTCACCTCTACTTATCTCTGCCTTAGTGCCCCATAAGGGGCTACTCAAAGCTTTCTCTACTGTCCCTAGGGATGATGATTATGTCAGCTGGGTCAACAATAAAGCCTTTTGTTTTCAGGTCCATATCAAGAATGTGAATTGTCACTGTCTGCAGCCATAGTTACATCCTTATCTGATCTTTGTTAGTATAACTGGAAGAGCTCCTCTGGGCTGAGTTTGTTTCATTGTGTATTGCACAGCACCAGTTGGAAAGCTTAAGAAGTTATAAATTATAATAAACATTGCTCTTCGGGGAAAACTTTTCAATGAAAGCATATTGACCCTCAGTTTTCAGTTTCAATAGCATATGTAGTTTTTTGTTTCCCTTATTAAAATAAGTAAAGAATTTTGATCATGACTGAATAATTTAAACTTCTTATTTTGCCATTTTCATGGAGGTTTTCCTTGCACTCAGCTGAAGACTGGCAAAAATTTCAGTGATGATATACAACACCTAGAAGAAAAATCTCTAATTACCTCAGTCAGAGCAATAGACCTTGGTAACCTGCATTGCCTGGGGGACAGGATGACATTTTATGCTTTGAAAAACCCAGTGTTGAATCACCAGGACTGCAACTTAAACTTTTTTCTTGTTAAGCAAGGGAAAAAAGGGTGGGAAAAAAAACCTAATGGTGTCAGGAAGTTGGTAGGAAAAGCAAATCATAAGGAAGTTAAGGTGTGCTCAGTATTTCCCTTTTTAGGCTACCAGCAATAAAGTCAAATGTCTGCATTACAAGATACAGCAAAAAAAGGTACATGTACAGAAACAGGCAAGTCCCAAACTGTTTTTCAAAGATGTAGTAAACCCAGTTTTAGCACATGAGTTCTGGAAACATCAGACATCTCAAGAAACAACTTTGCAGTCCATTCAGGGACTTGCAGAGCTGTAACTGCTCCTTGTCTCACATGCATGGACAGTCTTTCACGATGTGAGAAGTCACGTTGGCACCACTCTTACTGCTTGTTAGAAACACTTAGGAAGACCTCTTCACCATACCCTAGTGTGAAGACCTCTTCTCCATATCCTAGTGTCACTAGACTTTAAAATAACCACTGACTAGTATCTACTTTCCAGGAATTTACTACTGATGTTTGTTGGTAGACCTTCCCCAATCATGCCATTTCCTGCTATTCAGAGTCACTACATCCAAAGGAATGGAGTTCTTTACTGAGTCAGATTACTCAGCAATCACACTTTCTATAAAACAAGATTAAAGAAAGAAAATGCATTTGGTTTACTCTATTAAGGAAAAGGTTAAAATATTACATGAAAATGAGACACAAAGTTACAAAGTTATAGAATTATCAAGCTTGTGTTTGACAATATGCTCTCCTTGATTGGTCCAGCTTCTCAATGGATTTAGATTTTCCTTTCTTCTTTTTCCTGTTCCAGAGATGCTTTATCCTAAAGTCTGGCTGGCTGCTCTGTTGTTAAAGTTGGAATTGCTTTTCATGTGTTTCTTAACAAGCCTGAAGGGTTAGAATACTGCTTCGCACTTCTCTTTCCCCAGACCATAACTGCAAGAACAGCTCTCTTATTTTCCATGTCCATTACATTTTATGGTTAATGTCCTCCTTTCCACTCAGCTGGATTTTCCTGTTCACAAAGTTGTCAAAGGCTACAGTAAAACTTCATGCAAACTGGTCACTGCACTAGGCTCAATTTACAATTTGTGCTTAGCTTCACCCAGAGAATAAATATACATTTCCACCACAGGTGCCAGACTTGTGCGTTGGAGCATATTTTCTGAGTCAACTTCCCTTATTCTATCTTGTGTTAAATTTCAGATATCCTGCCATCACCAGCAGTTATCCATTTTGTGAGCCCCAGTTTGGAAATATCATTTTTAAAAGTTGTCCTTCTTCATGACAGCCTTTTTAGCATACACCTGATGTTAACATTGCTTATAGACTGCCAAGACTTAAAGATAAACACAATCCTTATAATGGATTTTTATTATGAGTTGAGCTATTTTACTCAATCACAGTCCATGTAGATAAAGTGGATGAAACAAAACCCAACTCTCCACTTTCCCTACCACTCCAACTCTCTTCCTTCACTATCTATTCCCAAATCATGAAAAAAGCACTAAGGAGTGATTGCAATAATAATAACATCATTTAAAAGAAGATACATCTGTAGTGCTAAAAAATACTTTCAGCTTCTTACAGTGCAGTGGTGGATTGAACAAAGGAGACATGTTGAAGAGTTAAATCGCCTTCCAAAATGCCAAAAGAAGAAGAATATTCTTGAATAACATGTCATTTTCTTAAGTGTAGTCTTTATTATGGGAACAGTGGGCACTGAACTGAGTTAGTAACTACCATCTCGGTTTCAATGTCAATGTCCACATATGCCTAAATGCCTAAGTGCCTAAATCATAGAATCGTAGAATCATTTAGGTTGGAAAAGACCTTTAAGATTATTGAGTCCAACAGTAAACCTAACACTGCCAAGTCCCACTAAATGTCGATGTCTACATCTGTGTTGTTGTCTACTATCTCATAACAGACAAAGATCTGGTCAGCATAGTCACTGGAGCCTGTAGAGAGATTTAGTTCAGCTAAACTAGGCACTCAAAGGCAGATCAGCAGAGACCTTCTGTGCAGTTCATTAACTGTTATTACAAAAAGCAGAAGAGATGTCTACTGCCACCAACAGTGCCCGGGGATACCCAAGACATCTGTACAGATTGATGGTGTGCTCCACTGCCAACCTCACCTTTACTTGACCTTTATCTCCCATAACCCTGCCCAAGCGATAGCCACCCATGGTGGTCACAATGGGTGCATGTAGTCATGGTGGCTGCATCCGTCTCAAAGTGGTTTTGGGGAGACAGATAAGAACACAATAGCCAAGGGCTAACTTGAGCAATGTGCCTACCTAACCACAATATTGTGGTACTGTGGTCAATATGCAAATCTGACTATAGGTCAATCATCTTACCCTCATAAATAATGAACAGCCCAAGAGCCCTTTGAACTCTCCCGAACGACAGCGGGCTGCACACCAGGATCTCCCCTTGAGTAGGGACACTTCTCAAGGTGATTCCTCAAGGTTAAGAGATTCCTTGCCACAACACATCCTCAGCAGGTGATTTATAGCATGCTACAATTTGAAATCTTAGCTAAGTGATATAAAGTATTGATTGTGCATATATAATGCTTTAGACATAAAACGTTGCCCAAGTCTAGGACTAGGATTGGATCCAGCCGCACCGAGACTCCTCTCTGAGAAGGAGTTTAGAAAGCAAGGGGGTCCTTTCTGAACCTCATGACTGAATGGGAGGGTCTTCCTGACAGCTCTGTCTGACCCTGTCCTCTATGCAGTAAATAACCAAGTGTGCCTTGCCATCTCGAATCTTGATAAACCACTGTCGCATTTACTATCAAACTTTGTTAAATCCCTGTTTTATATCAATAAATGTGATGCTGCTCTATGAGTGAAGTGCATCACTCCGCAACAACAGATGTGCCACAGGACTTCAGAAAGATCCATCTCTTTTTACTGCAGCAGCTGGAAGCGACACAGGATGCTTTCATATGTAGGCATTTAAATTAACTCCCACTCTGAGACTAAAGGCCACTAGCTGAGGTGACCTCCAGTAGCTGCCAAGTCTCTGTCAAGCTCTGAGGTGTATCTGTCAGCTGTCTACTGATGTCTAGAAATAGCTGTTGGTGATGGCACTAGATTACTGCATTTGGTGAGTCAAAGAAGCCCCAAAGCCTAGAAATAAATCACTTTCATTTTGTCATTGGATATATTTGAACACCAGATGGACTTAGGAACCAAGAATTAGAAAAACTACCAAAATAAAAAATTGAAATCTACTTTTATGTAAACTATATTAAATAATGTATTTAAGAAAAAAGCCTACCCATAACCTGGGGTTAGTCTGGGTTTTTTTTCTTCATGTCTTTTTCATAATACTGGATTTTAAATGTTTAAAATACACGTGTAGATAGCAGAAAGTTGTTCTGTTTCCAAATGCACCTGGAAGTAGTTTCATTTAAACTGCTCTATAAATCATTTTCCATTTTAAAGAATGGTCTTTGCAATCCTTTTAGGAATGCTTCTGTACTCTTTGTAAGTAATAATTGAAATTCAGCAAATAGAAATCTCTGTGTTTCTTGTTGCGATGAATCTATTAGATGGAAGCACTCAGTGAAAAAAATGTTATGTGGTGATATCGTTAAAGATTGTACCATCAGGGTGCTGCATAGGCAACCTTAAGTAAATATTTTTTAAGTATAAGATTTTAAGTGCTTACTTTTGCCAACTCTATACCTTTAACGTAAATGTGTCTTTCAGTGTATGTAAGTATTAAGACTATAACACCATTTGCAGACAATCACCATTTCAGCACCATTAGCAAACAGCCTCACACTGATCCGATGCTGGATTCACTTGTGTTTGTATAACCAGTGTGCCATTTTGACAGCTGCCTGCAATTCAAATCCCTTTGTCAATACTCTACACCACCTGTGATGCAAATCTGAATTAATCCCCATTTTCAGTGCTTGCTTACGCTTTTTGAGTAATGTAAGTGACACGTGTCACAGCAAATCACCGTGGAAGTCAGCAATAGTTCTGGCACTGCCTCTAAGAGCGAGGACGTGTTATCTATTCAGAAAGATTCACACTGGAGTCTCTCCTTGTACCTCTTCATAACCAGTATGAAGAAGGCAAAAGTCTGTATTCTGATAGTCTTTTTTTGGATGCACACCATTTAAGTTACAGCTTCTGTACAACACTGGAATTGGGTTCACTTGGCTTTTTTAATATGGGTTCCCAGCAGTGAAGAAAATGAATAAATAACCTCCAGTTCAATCTCTTATTTATTTTGCAGTAAGTAGGTGTCACATTGGTGCGAGCATCGCTTGGGGTAGCGCAGCACAACGAAATCCATTACCAACGTGCCTGCGTCCAGATATTATTTCTCAATATCCTATCAGCTTTTTAACTTTGCATTAATGAAATGTTATTTTGTGTGATTACTATAGCAAGCGGTGGATGATGCATGAAATAAAAAGCTGTCAAATCCTTGAGAAAGTGCTCGGCACAATGTCTGCTTACTGTATTCAAACAGTTTAAATGATTTTCTTCTCAAGTGAGAAGCATTGAAATGAATTGTGGTCACTTCACAGGACTGACTTAGAACATATTCAAAATCACAAAAATCTTGTGCGTTTTTTTCCTGTGTGTTAGACTAAAATGAAAGAAACACAAAGTCAGTTTAGCCTGTTATGAACTAATTTCTGAATATGGATGTTTCCTGGTACAGTTGTAGTCAGGCTTCCATAAAATGAAGTACTAACTAAACTCTTCTGTATGGGAAAAAAGACAATTCTGGAGGATAAGACCTGTAGGTACGTAAAAATCTTACATGGAGAAGGTGAATAGGGTTGACGATTTACTGTCTTCTCCATCACAGGAAATAGGTGGCATCAAATGAAAGAGGAGTTAAAAGCAAGCAAAAGAAGGTGTTTTTCCACATAACACAAAGGGAAGAAGTGAGAATCCCGGTCAGAAGATACTACCAATGCTGAAAGTTTGCATGGGTTCACATGGATGAATGGATAAGCCCGTAGGAATGAAATCAATCGGGTGTTACTTAAATACATAAAAACCATTTCTGGTTCACATAGTCCCTGTAAAAGTTTAATGCCTGGGAGAGTATCAGGAGAATGTAGGATTTACGTTTGCCCAGTTTGCACAGTCTTCCCTAGGCTCCCAGCTGCCGTCAAAGGGAGGACACTGGACAAATGGATCTTTGGTCCCAACCAGTATGACCGAATTAATATTAGTGAGTTATGCTGCCTCATGATGTCTTTTCACTGTACATTTTATGAATTATGATAATTCTTTCACGGTTTTGATTACGTCCAACTACAAAATATAGCCCCCGTGCCACAGCTATAATCATTTGAATTAGTAAAGTACCTGGATCCCAGAAAAGAATTGAATCCCATTGTGCCAAAGCTGTAAATACATGCACAACAATAAGAGCAATTTTGTCTCATGTAGCATAAGAAGAAAATTTGTTCCAACCACAGTTTTATTGGATCCAGAATGGCCTCCCAAAAGAAACAATTTTGTCAATTCAGAAGGATTCACATTGTTGTTTCAACTCATAACTCTTCATATCCAGTAATAAAGCAGAAGCACAAATTCTGATTCACTTTCTGTATCACTTTCACATCACTAATGCAGTAATATGCAGTGGAATTATTCTCGGTGTGCAGTGTAGTAAACAAGAGAATAAAGCTCATTTCAGAAATGGCAATTAGTTATTCACTTCACTCCCACTTAGAAAGAACTGTTTTTATTGCAGAACACCTCATTCTTGTTTTACATCCTGACTGTTATTTCCAACGATGTTCAACCATTTTGCATTTGGCTTTACTATGCAGATCTGATTAAATCAAAGAAGGTGAAGTTTGGCTTTCCCCGGGAGAAGCAGACCACTTAAAAATCCCTTTAGGACATTTGCTACAGATTTCCTGTTACCTGACTTCAACTTTTCAAAATTATTATTATTATTTGGGATGAGCAGAAAGGAGGAACACCCCAAAAATATTGGCAGTTTTTTGTTAAATTCTGCGTATGAAAAACTCATTAGCTTTAATAAATGGACAGGTCTGATTGTCAAGATCTTCTCCGTGCACCTAGGTTACGTATCAATGATTTATTAATTTAAAGTGGAATAAGGGCACGTTTCAGTGATACAGCTGAGACAGTGCAATATCTCCCCATGGCAGAGAACAGGCCATCCTGCTCCCACCAGCTGCCGCGTTGCTTGTGCCAGATCTGGTGCCCAGCGGTCTCCATCAGGAGTTCTTTTGCTTCACTGAACTGACAGAAAATTAACACACCACAAGTGTGTGTATTCTGCAAACTTCGCAAATTAAATCAGCTCAGCGAAAGCACGAAGATGAGCACCAGAGGCAGCTCCTATCTGGTGCGGGTGGGAGAAGAGTTGGGGAGGGTCTGGGAGGAGAGAGGACAAAACGGGGCTGCCCTTTACCTTCACAGCCAATTATTAAATGGACACAACTGCAGCACATAAATATATGAAAACACGGTTCTGGCAGGTTGTAACACAATCCTCACAGTTTTTCATAAACAATTTCACACACTAATTAACTATTTTATTTTAGGATCCTGTGGGGCCCAGAGAAGATGCTCCGTGGTGTAGATCCAGCCAATCCACTCTGGCTGAAGACACCAGGTTGTTTTGGCTATTTTGCCATAGGGCCAGGGATCCATCCATGTGTACTAAGCAGCTTAGGCCAATATATTCACGTTCTGGGTGGATTAAAAATAACTTCCTCTGTAAAGAAGCTTTTAAAATGCTGTTTTAAGTCTAACGCTCAGCAGTCTGTTATCCAAGATTCATCTTCCATCTATTCTACAATAAAAGTTGGTTAAATATGGGGTCCAAATCTAAAGGGTTATTCATACAGGTTTTAAAACAGTGCTATTTCA
Organism: Burhinus oedicnemus; assembly: GCA_008921705.1. Lineage (NCBI taxonomy): Eukaryota > Metazoa > Chordata > Aves > Charadriiformes > Burhinidae > Burhinus > Burhinus oedicnemus. Next base: position 1,530,990 of record VFFE01007640.1, on the reverse strand, counting down.
CAAATTCAGTAGTTTAATACTGGCTTCTGTTAACAAAATATATATCAGAAGTTACAGAAATGCTATTTTTTATCTTCTTTCTGTCACTCTTGGACATAGAGTGATTTAAGGGGTAACTTTTCTATGTGTATTGTGCAGATATTTGAATCAACTCAAAATTTATGGGCTGAGAACTTCTAGACTTGTTTTGTGAGAGACTAACAGCATTTCTGATATAAGCTATAGACGTCACAAATCCAGAGGATTATTTGAAACTCCGACAGCCAGTACATGATATTACTTTTTTATCTCCCTTTCTGCACCTTGATCATGAATATGGTTCTATCACGTCTCTTCCATTCAGGAAGAGCTTGTGTCCAACTATATGGTAGTTGGCATCACTGATCGACTCACAGCAGCCACATTCTCCTCTTCAACTCCCACTCCCCTCTGTGGCTGAGACAGGGAGTCAATATGATGACTAAGGGCAGTAAAACTCAATTTCTCATTCTGCTGTGCTTCACCAGGCTGCCTTGTTATTTTTAAGTCTCTCCTCCATATGGTGGCATGCTCTTGTCCCCATATTTCAGTGTCTTCCAGGGGAGCATCCGTCCACTTATCTGATACCACGTTGCCCCCTAGTGACAAATACGTCACTTGTCTCATGCTTTTCTCCACTCCATCCAGCTCCTGCAGTGCTGGCTTCTTTTCCTGCAGCATTCCCAGTTATTTAGTTGTTTTTTTGTTTTTTTTTTTTTTTTTT
>VFFE01007640.1:1509884-1530228 GCA_008921705.1 Burhinus oedicnemus | reverse complement strand
CAGAGTGTCACCTGTAGCTCCTGGCAAACTGACGGGGATGGGTTAGGCTCCGAATTTGGCTTTAACTGAGTTCATCCAAGCCCTTTCCTCTTAATGTCCATATAACAGACTTTTATAAAAACAGCAGAGAGATCTCCTGTGTTCATGGGAAATACTGTGGCAGGAGCTGATCACTATTCCTTCCACATAAAGAAATAATTCTGATTTTACGCTAAGGTGAGCATTTGAACCGATTGGTTCACTCAGGGCTCTAATTCAGCATAATTCTGTGCATTAAGAGAATTGTCTTTGCTTTGTTTTGCTTAATTTAGTTTCCAAAGGCACTAACTTCTAGTGAGACCTCCAGAAGCCATGTCACCAGTACGTGCAATCTGTCTGGACTACACAATCCCTCTGAAAAACAGTTATACGGGCTTTGAGAAGGTCCAGATCTGCCAAAGTCAATATGAAAACACAGATGACAGAAAAGCCTATAGATTAAAAATGTTTTTATTATGTTAACGGATTATTAAGCACTCTCCAAACAGAAGCAATACTATAAAAGCCATTGCACTGTCTTTGATTAATACCACCACTGCAAATACAGCAACATTAGATATTTATTCCAAACTATGCCATTCAATTAACAAGATACTATTTGTTCTTGCTTGGCTTGGACTCACTGTTTTCCTTCTGTTCTGCAATCTCCTTTTAGACCCACTGTGATATGAAAGCGCTTTCTAAATTGTGAGGCTAGTGGTGGACATTACCAGAAATCATTATACACATTAACGTGCCGGTCCCATATTAGCGAGGAATCAGTGCAATGGACAGCACATGAATTTCCAAATACTAAACAAGATGGGGAGCGAGGTATCCCCAGATTTTCAGGCATAGGCTCTGGATCTTTTCGTATGACCCAACACGCAATCCTCTCAGTGATCTGTACCAAGTTAGTCTTCACTATAGGTACCGTTTTGTTTGTTTTGTTTTGTTTTTTTGTGGGTTTTTTTTGAAATAGGTTTCTTACTGTCTCATTGGTTATTGGCTTATTCTGAGGGAAAATTACCGATGTATAGTCCAGCTAAGACTTTCTAGGATGTGGAAGAGTTGCTTACATGTACTAATAATCTTAAATCGCCATCTGATGCAAATGGGCACTATCCATTCCCATCCCCTGAGGACAAGGAACAGCTGCCCTGCACATGTGATCTTGAAATCCATATACAGTGCATTTGTTGAGCAGAGTTTGCCTACAATATCGGGTGACTTTATACACAGCCTCTCTGCTCCTTGTTACTTTTCTTCGTTACAACACTAACGTCACCTTCTCCCAGTAATCTGGCCAGCCTTCTGGTTTCAGAAATCTAATATACGACTGTGTTCTTTCTAAGATGAAAGGTACTAATAGCAGCCCTGATAAAAATATGCAACTGAAAACAACGTAAGCTGTTGCCAGTTTCTAAATCTTTCTGCTGGTTAGCTGCATACCATTATTCTCGGTGCCACGACATTTAGTGCTGCTCCTGAAGGAGATGCCGTGTGGGCTTGCCAAAGATGCTGTCAGAGAACAGCACCATTAGCGACTCTGCATGGATGTGACCAGACAAGTAATTCAACATTTTGAAGTCCATAGTCCTTGGAAGAAAACTGGATAGTGGCAACAACAAAGAAACAATAATATCCCGGCCTGCTGCCTGGAAGGCAGACAAACATTTTCACGAGCGCAGGAATGAACGTGGAAGTTTTGCAGAACTGGGGTTTAAGTAAGATTTGTTTTCCTAAACAGAGTTGTCCATCCTTAATCAGCAGCCCCAGCCGACCCTGCTGGGAAAGTCTGCATCTCTTTTTCTACTTGTCCCTGGCTGCGCTGAACTGGCATTTCCAAAAGTAATCACCTCATGAACACCCAGAAATACTAAGAATTGCTGCTTCAGTGCCAGCTACGCTGATTCACCAAGCTGAAGGTGCCGGTTCAGCTCAGCAAGAGCTGCGGGGTGACAAGGAAAACCAGGGCTTCACCAAGAGGGCCGAGCGCCTCGGCAGCTGGATGGGAAGGGAGGGCTGGCTGCTCCTGAAACGCAGATCCAAGACATTGTCTCAAGCTGCACCTTAGAGAAGTGCAGTATAAAATACAGCAAACTTCTTATGTGTTCGTGTGTGTATGTGCATGGACGGTGATAGCTACGGACACAGCTGATCACGCAACACAGCATTACGCGGCTGAACAATTAATGCTTTTATTTACTGCAAATTATTTTTAGTGGCAATACTCTAGTATTTCTTGAGATGCTAAGCTGATTTGCTATCAGCAGCCTTGACTGAATTTTACCTAAAATTCAGAAGCAGCGATATATTAGTGCAAGAAAGTAGTTTACAATGTTAAAATCAAACTGCACTACAACCAAGGGGTCTGTAATCATGAAATTGAAATATTGTCTGTTTTCCAGGGTACTCTACCATTACAAGAAGTGATCTCTACCTTTTGCAATAAGCTATTTCAAGGTGGCCCATTGCAACAGATAAACATACAAGTCCTCTCACAGTGACTTCATATCTATCATTCTGTTGTTGCTTCCTGTATATTAAAATCAAAATAATTCATCGATGAAGTACTATTGATGTCTTCTCTTTGCCTAACATTATGTGCAACACTAAGATACATTATCTTTCATCTTGAAGGATCTCAAAGTGCAGAACTGTCTGTTACCGAAATTAATTATTCTTCACTGAAACTCAGCTGTCATCGAGAGAAAAAAACAGCACTTGTTAATTCATTCTGCTCGTACCTTTGTGTGAGCTACAGGGAGCTTCTCTAATTTTGAGCTTTTATCAGCACTGTCTATACATTATTATTTTATTAAGATTGAACTGGGTGAGCAGTAATACCTTACACAAAAATCTGATATTCTTTTACTCATTAAGAGTGAGTCATTTTACATTTCCTATTACCAACATCTTTCCAGCACTTAAACGTGGTTAACAATTGCAGTGTGGCTTCACAGTGCATCGAACATGATGAGAAGGCAGTAGGACGGCAGCAGGTACCTCTGACATTGACCGTTAACAACATTTGTACAGTTTTGCCTCAGATATCCTTGTGTTAAATCTAGGTCCACAAGCAGAGCACATTAATTTTGTCCGGTGAATTAATACGCACGTCAGTTAAGCTGAGTATCTCCACTTTTTTGCTCAAGGGGCTTCTGGGACCAGTCCTGCAGCGGAAGCGGGCTGGGAGAGCCATCCCAGCTATGTAACAGCGCATCTCATGGCACACGGCCAATTATCCACTCCTTTGCAGCTGCGTGGTGGGATTTACACGTCTGTAAAGTGGGCATAAAACACCCCGAAATCGTTTTGTCTAGGCGAAACGGCTAAACAAAGTGCAAGAATACGGCCTGCTCAGTATCCCAGCTAATTGTGGTTAATACACATAAGGCAGTTTCGCTTTCATCTACATCCACTGAATACCGTTAGTCTCAAGGGGAAATGGGCAGTATCGCCTGTGAGGTTTGTACGGCCACAGTAGGCAAACACATTACATCAAATTGCAGCTCAGAAATACGATGGTATCTTCTGCTCTTATTTCTATTGTTTAAGCGTGATCCGCACAGTTATTATCACCTCGCAGAGACTCACACACCGCATCGTGAAATTTGCATGAAAACAACAGCTGTCAAACACCAGTAATTGCAAGAAAGTACCAGGGTGAAAAGAGGCAGCTATGAATTCTCTTTGGCAAAATTAGCGAATTCATCAGAATTAGCTTCTGCATGACCAAATGGGATAGAATCACATCTACAAGCATGTGGGTCCTCCAAGCACATAAAAGTTAGCATTAATTAAAATGCTTATTTTCCATCTGTACTTTGCAATCCATTTCTATCCAGTCTGCTCTACGTGTGCACTCCAGCAGAAACTTTGCAATCCAGGCATTTCCATTAAGATCCTCTTTTTCAGTAACAAAGACCAGTCACAGTGGGGAGCGGGGGAAATCATCACAGCGGGTGCAAGTAGCCGTTTGCATGCTTCCAAGTCACTTATGGGGAGAAACAGCTAAAATACCTCAAGAACCACTGAACTCTTGGCAGTGGCCATTGGGGATGTTATGCACATAGGATCGGTCTTGGAAGGGTCCATCCTTGGTGTCCCCAGAAAAACAGAGATGGTGACAGAGCAAACAAAGTATGTACAAACGGACCCTGATGTTCTGCACTTGTGCTGGTAACTTAAAGGAAACAACAGATGTGGTCAGGTGGGCATGGATTTCTTTCCTCACACCTGTCTATTTATTTATTTATTTATTCACAACTTAGGTACCTCCATTACGCTTCGTCAGTGAGATCACACCTCAGTGGGTAATATCAAGTTGGTTTGGGTTTTGGTTGTCTTGTTTTGTTTTTTTTTTTAATTTGCATGGCTTATAATATTTATATGCTTATAATATTTATGTTCTATAGTGGATCGGGATTTAAACACAACTTTTAAATAAAACACACTAGGATGTTGGAGGAGATAAAAGGCAACGACTTAAAATGGATATCTATTAGCAGCTACAAAATTCTGGAATATCACTGATAATCCCTTTATATTAAATTCTGCATCTGCTGTTGTTCCATTATACTCACTAAATATCCTTTTATGCCTATTTATTTTCTCTTTATAATTCTAGTTTATTATATGTATTACATTTATTATCTTCTAATACTATAGAATCATATCAATAGCACTTTTCAAGTAGTTCAATGGTCCATACCATCCTGGGGACCAGCACCTGACATCCCTACTTAAGCCTAAATTCGTGCTGTTATCTTCTTTTCTGGCTGGAAAAAATTGAGTCTTCCAGGGAAAGACAATGAATAATCATATCTCTGTGGTGTGACTGCCACAAAGAGAGATGGGATAGGTGGAGGTGGCAACGAGTGCTACACTCCTCCATCTGGCAGAGAAGCGCATCTGGAGGCTACTCTTGGGGAGAAGGTGCCCATCCAGACTTGCAGCAGTTGTACCCCAGACCCAGCATGAGGTATTGCTTCCAGTACGGCAGATACGTCTTCAAGAAAATTCTAGATAAACCATGCACAGTAATTGAGACACAGCAATAAATCTGAGAACTGTAGAAGCATCGCACAAAACCAGTCCCCTCACTGACTGTGTTCAGAGGACCGAGAGACAAGACTGAACTACAGTGTATTAACTAGCTCCACCAGCTAAATCATGGTAGCTGAGCTTGTGCATACAACTAAAATTCTGTTTTGTGGAGTATAACACACAGCTCAAAACTGTCATTTGCAGAGAAGTATCGTGCAACCAGGGTGAACTCACAGTACATGTTCAAGAAGTTTCTGCTGGGGTGTATTGCTCATCCAGAGCTCAATAACCCACCAGGCTTCCCTAACCCAACCACATCCAAACCTTATGTCAATTCACAAGCTAGTGTTCTTTTTCAGGACATGATTTTTTTCTGGATTTAAAGCCCATGTGCACAAAAAGATGGAATTTTCATTGCTGGTGGGCAGTTTTGTGCATCTGTCAACAGTGCATGTCCCTTGCTACACATGCACATATAACCCTCTTCTCAAGGCACAACTGTAGTACACAGCGTCATAGAATTACAGAATGGTTTAGGTTGGAAGGGACCTTAAAGATCACCTAGTTCTACCCACCCTGTCACGGGCAGGGACACCTCCCACTAGACCTGGTTGCTCAAAGTCCCCTCCAACCCGGCCTTGAACACTTCCAGGGATGGGGCACCCACAACTTCCCTGGGCAACCTGTTCCAGTGTCTCACCACCCTGTTAGCAAATAATTTCTTCCTAATATCTAACCTAAATCTACTCTCTTTCAGTTTAAAATCATTACCCCTCATCCTATCCTACCTCTTGTCCTAACATCCTTACTCTCTTTCCATGACCCTCAGATGTTGCTGCTCTGCCCTTCAATTCTTTTCCAGACTCCTGCTACCAACTGGATTTAGCTCCACACATCATTTAAGCTTGGCAAAGTTTGCTTTTGCCAGGCAAACAGGTCTTGGACCCAGAATTTGGTCAGGACATAAAAGCAACACAAGCTTTCATTTCTCAAAAGGCTGGTGTCCCACTGGACTGGCTGAGGATATTCCCACCTTAGCGAAAACTGACCTAATAGCTTTCACCTAAATAGTGTCACATAAAGCAGTTTGCACTAAACAACTGAACTTCCACAAACAACACGTAGTCAGTGTATTATTTTAAGTGAAATGAAAGAATAAAAGAATAAAAAAATCATAAAACTGTATTTTAAGACTAAATACATCTAAAAAGCCTTCCTGAAGTCCCTACGAACAGCAGCAGCTGTTTCCATGCCTGAAACTGAATACACTGGATTTGTTTAAAACCTGTTCCAGTTTAAATCCTTTTACTTTACAATATTCTAATCTTCCCTGGTTTAGACAGTCCTGCTTTCTCTTATGGTTTAATTGCTCCTCTTCTGTGCAATAAAAAAAGTGATAGTTAAGCTCCCATGTCTACTTCTGCTAATCCAGCAGCCAGCCTGTAATTTCAGTGAACCCTACGTACCTGTCTCCTAGGGCTCCAATTAATTTCTCTTTCACTTAGAACCAAGGGAAAAAAAACCAGAATCCTCATGCCCGGGCCAAGCTGGCACAATCAGTCCCAAGGAAAACTCATTTTAGCTTTATTGTTGTTTACTTCAGACAGCAACCACTCGAACCAAAGTTATGATCCTCGATGCCAAAGGCTGACACACGGCTCCAGCAAGCACTGGGATGCTCAGTACCTGTGCCAGCGATGAACGATACATGCGCGAGGAGTAAGGTTGTTCTGTGAGCAACGTTAAAGTGGGTTTTGATCATCTGATCAAAGAGTGCTGTAAATCAACGTAGGCTTTAATGTAGTGAGTATAAAGTTTTGTTCCTTCAGGAACAGAAGTGACTTGCTATATGTAGGGCAAAGCTGTTTATAGCATGCAGCGCAGTGCTGGCATTGTCAGTTTGCACTCTGTGCTGGGACAGTTCAAGACAGCGAAAAAGTGCTTGCAAATAAATTTTAAAATATTATTTCAGCTGTGAGGGAAGAGTCTGGTTTAGATGCTTAGGTAGGCATGGGATGACTCTGTTTCTATGACTAAAACATTAAGCTTTAGTTTTGATAAGTTATAGTTTTTCATTGATCTCCGCCATTGCAATTAGGAGACCCTCATGAAATGTGAGGTCCATTTAAGCACCTAAAGACTTCTAAGAGGCTACTTCATCTTTGCTGATCACCTAGGTCAAGAGAGCTTGCTGTTTTCTGTGGTAGACCTCTACGATATGTTGCAGGAATTGGACACTACGAGTGCCTTCCTCTCCCTCTTGACTAAAGGAGAAGGTCGTAGTAATTTGGTGTAGATAGAGTAGATAGAGCTGTCACATTTAGCCACATTTGACCTTCTCAGAGTGCATGAGTCTGGCTGCTAATGTAGTCAGGTAAGATGGGTATCAAAGGGTGGGAGGTGTGAGTCTCCAGAGGTGACTACTGTACCATGTTGGGGTGTCCCAGAGCCGGCTGCCAAAGCCTCGCTTAGATTCAGAGCAGGGTTTGGCACTGGCCAATTTGCCCATGCACATGCCCAGAGCCTTAATATTGCAGAGGAACCACACATCCAAATTTCTTACGTCAGTTGTAATGACTACAAGGTTACGTAAACCCTTAATGTGATGCACCACGCTCACACCCACTCTGCTTTTCTCATTCAACTTGAATCCTGCAACACAAAGCAAAACGCAGTCAGGTTCCGTGAAAGAAAACCTTGTTTCGGATCCTTGTACAGGCCTTCACCTTCTCCTTAACATGACAGTTGTGCGTGCAGCACAACGTGGTAGGGCTCGAATTCCCGGTGTCATGGCCACAGTCTGTCTCAGTCCATGCGTGAATTGTCCAGATCATTTCAGCTGCCTTACTACTGCTCTACCAGTGTTAATGCCTGTGGGAGCAATTGTTTGGAAAACCAGAGCATAAAAAACGTTTTTGCTTTTAATGTACCAAAAAATAATTCTAAAAGGTGAATGACACAACCTCCATATACAGAACAGACAGGTGGACTGTCAAGCAAAAGAAACAGAAAAAAGATTTGGACACTAAGTTTCAAACAAAATCAGTGAATCCCTATACTGGACATAAGCTGTTTTATTGCAGCAGAGTTTACTTTGATGTTAAACCCTCCTCAGGTCATGCATGTGTCAATGAAATGAAACAGAAAACTACCCCAAAACCAAACACAGCTTAATATCTGTTGTTGAAATGAACTTCTCAAATCTCCCTGTGTTACTTCTGCTTCTAAAGAGACAGAAGAATATGGATCATTTTAGAAACCTCAGTAGGTAACCAAATGAAAGCAAAGAAGATGAAGAAAAAAAATTGAAGGTTCTACATTGTACTTTGTGTCACCATAGCCTAATTTTGCAACTCTAATATTGATGGTCTCACTAAGATTCATAATTTATATGGAAAATCCATGGACATGTTTTATCAAGTGGCTAGTGATCTGAAGTGTTCAGAAAGGACTAACAGCAAAGCAGACCTCTACTGAAAAGCAGTTACGTGACAGGAGAAGACTGCTCAGTTACGTGAATCCAACACGTACATTTGCACCTGCAGGCTCGAAGCCCCACCAATGTTCAACGCATTTACCTCTAATGTGCCAGACAGTAAGGAAATGGAACCAGTTTCACTTTAAGGGTGCAAAAGTGAGTCCTCAATAATATGCCTATGAGTGGAACAAAAAAATGTGCCCTGAGTTAGGAACGGATGCCAGTTCCTTAAATATTGATTCTAGCTTTAAACATCTGCTGATGTGCACACAACTGGAGCTTCTCAGAAGCCAAAGCCCTCTGATTTAGTTTGAAGGTTCAGTCACTTTATCTAATGCACAAATAAACTAAATCTTAATGGCCTATTACTGGCTGCGTATTTAGCCTGGATCAGCTCCAGAATTTGCTTATCTAATTATTGTGGCCAAAATAAGGTGTGAATACAAGCCTTGCAATAATTTATTATGGATCCATTCCAGCTTCTCCTGAAGTCAGTGACGCTTTTTGACTGACTTTCACTAGTCCTAAATTAACATGTAGGACAAATACAGTAAGAACAAAACAGGAGAAAGAATTATTTATGTTTCTAGGGTTTGCAAACACTTTTGGCAAGTTGTCATTGTTCAGTGAAAACTTTTTCATTAAAAGTACTCCTGACCGTCCTTCTTGGTGTGGCAAGAGATGTGGAATTTAAGTTACAAATGGGATATAAGGATGAAATTCAAGTTTGTCCTACAGTTATAATTGTGGTGTAACTGTGTATTGAGGCTGTGCTTGTGTGTAATTCCAGTTAGTTGTCTCACTGATGGACCAACGAGCAATTTAAGCACTGCACCAACTTGAGACAAGGGGGTGGACTGAACATCTAATCACTGTCTTCATAAAGCACGTGACTAACTGTTACAGGAGCTCTCCTAGTGGCAATTTTGGGCAGTCACAACAAATCCTCTTGGCAGCTCATGTCTGTGCCTCAACCACTTTGTTTCTTTCCAGTGTGTTGATTCATATCCCTGGTGAAGAAACGGCCACCCTAGAGAATCCTCGGAGTGTTCCTACTCCAGAGCTAACCAACCTGTACATAGGCAAGATACTTGTAAATACTCAGTAGGAACTTTTAAATAAAAAAATATCATCATGCAGGATAGCCTCTTGTGCGTAGTTAAGATCATTAGGAGCTGGTTGGTAGATAGCTTAAGATAGTCAACAGCAATAGATTGGGCATGTGATGGAATGGTGACACAGGACCTCAGGCCAGCTGGATATGAGAATTCAGCAGAACAATATTTTAGGGAGTTTTGTTCAACCCTGCTGGAGATACCATTGCAAAGACACTTGCAAGAGAGACTCCCATCACTAGCCAGACGGTGGCTGACTGTCCTGTTCAAGAGATTTTATTCCTCATGTGAGAATTATCCTGTGCAAAGATCCCAGTACATTATGGGGTTTTTAGCAACTTTCTCTCCATGAGTGCCTGTGCAACATCTAAACACAGTTACTTTTGTCTTGAGGTGCATGCCGTCAACGTGTTTCATGTACAGACACATCAGTCTGTGTTCAGTCATGTGGGCAGTTACATTTGGCTTGCTCAACAGTTTTCCTTTTCCAGAAATCCATAAAAAAACTCCGATGAAGTGCAGCAATCTCTTTTTAGTCAGCCTTGCTGCGAAATCAAAAGCTGAGGCACAGAAGAGCTTGTGAAAAACTTTCATTCCTTCTGTTTTCAAATACATGGGTTTTCTTTTAATTCTTTACTCACCAATTGCTTTAAGCATCTTACCACACATTTGTAAAAAGAATTAACTGCAGTATTGCTACAGAGCATCTTTTGTCTATAGCTGTCTTAGAGTCTCAAGGATGGACACAATAAGAAATACTACCGGAAGCAAGGTGGGAGAATTTGCCCAAGTAATACTCTTTTTAAATGGCATTAACAAGCTTCCAGACTTGCAAATGGAAGAGTAGTATAGAGGGTTACTGCTGGAACCCAGGACTGGATCCCTTAAGTGGACAGTTCATGGTTGGTTAAAAAAGTGAATGAGAATATGGCCATTTTGCAACACCAGAAGAAAACTGGGAGCTTTATTTTTATCAATTTATTTGCTTAATTTTATATTTGACTGAGTTATTTAACATGAATCTGTTGTATTTTATATTAACTGATTTTTTTAGTAGTTTGGTTCACAAGCAACATTTTAATGAGTTTTAACAGAAGTTGCATTAGGTCCATAATGACTACATAGTATAGACTTAATGAAAACTATTATAAAGCGTAAGTGACCATGTGCGAGACCTACAGTGAAAAGAGCCTCTAATCTTTGCAAGATTGATCCAAATGATTCTTCTGTATTCAATATTAATTGGGGTTTTTTCCTGACTTTTAGTTAATTGCACAGGGACTCATTAACAAATCTTTTCCTGTGGAGCCTATTTACAGTTCAGTGTTATGTATTTTATAGAATCATATAAAACATGTCAGTTTTCCTAAAAGGGAAACGGACATCATTGATACAACAGTCACCCACAGAACATTGTTCACAGAAGATGTACAAATTAAATGCCATAAATGTTAAATAATTAACAACAAGGGAAAACAACGGTCTCTTTTTTTTCTCAGCTTTCTATCAGATGGTGATAAGAGGCAGGCAGTGAATTCAAACAACAAAAGACCCATTTAGAAATCATCCTGGCACCCACCGTCTTGTGATTATAACCGGGACACATCAATGTAGAGGTACACAAAAAGACAATTAGATAATGGCCAAGCGCACAGGTTTTTTTCTATAAATACAAAAAATGAGCATATATTGAGACTATTAAGAACTTCTGAAAACAGTTTGCAGCCTTATTGTTTTCTGATTCATGGAACACCAGCTCCCTGTTTAATAAATAAAACTGCCCTCCCTAGTCTCTTGGAAGAAAACAGCACAAAACACCTTCCATTTCATGCATGTCAGAAATACAAAATATGTCAGTCACGCAGGTTTAACGATGACTTCCCCAGCCCTTCTGCGTGGCAGTGCTTCTTTCACTACGCCTCTAACTACAGCAAAAAGCAAACTCTCAACCCGCCTTTGCAGGGAAGTGGCAAAGATAAAAATCTATGGCACCCCCTTCCTTGGATGGGCCAGTACGGATGGATGGTTGGAAGGGAGGGTTCAGGTGACAATTCTTATCCAGTATCTGTCCACCAAAAAAACACTGACGTCAAGATGATCTGTCCCTCTAAGTTGAAGTATCATTTGATGTTACTCCTGGGATAAAGCAGCTTAACCTAACCTTTTTTTCTAGACTGTGACTAAAGGTATAAGGTAGACCTTGGTAAATATGGCACAATATTTGTGATTTAGGAGTTTTAAAACACACATTGCAAAGTGTAACCCAGTTCCAGAATCAGTGGCAGCACAGCCATGCCAGTAGGATACTAGACCTTGGCTGTTAAATATGACTCAGGGTTCACTGGCGCATACAGCACCACGTTAACGTGGCTGGTCCTTGTCTGGTGCAAGGGCCAGCTGTCTAGCGACACCCAGGTTAATATTGGTGTGGGTTTGTGCTGCTCCCTGATCCTTGATCTAACAATCCATTCAGAGTTCAGAACTGTGTGTTTCCATCTGATGTCTAGACATACGCTCAAATGACACCATATAAAAAGTTAATATAAAAATCCTCTAGGGAAATACGCATTAATATCATAGCACCAACGCTGTATTTCTTCTGAATTCCAAACGTACCTTTAAAACAATTACTATGTGCATGCACTAATACATACAGAATCACCAGGGTTGGAAGGGACCTCCGGAGACCATCTAGTCCAACCCCCCTGCCAGAGCAGGGTCACCTACAGCAGGGTGCACAGGATGGCGTCCAGGCGGGTTTGGAATGTCTCCAGAGTCGGAGACTCCACCACCTCTCTGGGCAGCCTCTTCCAGTGCTCTGCCACCCTCAAAGGAAAGAAGTTCTTCCTCATGTTCAGATGGAACTTCCTATGGTCAAGTTTGTGCCCGTTACCTCTTGTCCTATCACTGGGCACCACTGCAAAAAGACTGGTCCCATCCTCCCGGCACCCTCCCTTGAAGTATTTGTAAGCATTGATGAGATCCCTCCTGAGCCTTCTCTTCTCCAGACTAAAAAGACCCAAGTCCCTCAGCCTTTCCTCATAAGAAAGATGTTCCAGCCCCCTAATCCTCTTTGTAGCCCTCTGCTGTCCCCTCTCCAGCAGTTCCCTGTCCTTCTTGAACTGGGGAGCCCAGCACTGGACACAAGACTCCAGGTGCGGTCTCCCCAGGGCAGAGTAGAGGGGGAGGAGAACCTCCTGTGACCTGCTTGCCACACACCTCTTGATGCAACACAGTGTTATATGTAAATATAATACAATACAATATATATAGGCGGCATACACACACACACATATTCTCTATTCAGAATTTTTGTGAATTTCTATGACATATTTAGGGATGTTTTTGTAAAAAAGGCACCAAGGAGTATTCAGTCAATGTGGAAATTTCTTAGCTTTACATATATTCCACTTTATACCATTTTAGGTGGGACTGGTTAGTCCCCAGACATATACATTTATTTAGTTGCATATTCAAAGCAGAAACAGAAGCTTGCTGTGGACATGCAGATATATCAATAGCAATTTGCATTACAATCTGCACATGGAAACTGGTATAGAAGATATCCTATATTTCACGGTCCGGATCATTGCGGGTGCTGGGAAGTGTCAGCTGGGTACGTAGAGATTTTCTGCATTCACTTCTGTTTGATCCACTGTCTATTCCCTCGTGAGACTGACGTTATGGACATAGCTGTATCTGTTTTCCCTCTACGGCCCCCGGGTATGAATTCACGGAGCATTCTCCTTCGCACAGATTGGCTGCTCAGATTGTTCTCTGAGGACAGGATTTAGACTCAGCTGAACATGCAGTTCGCGATTTATAAAAAAGAATTGGATTTCAAAACAAATTATGGCCGTAAGTTAGAAAAATAGAAATATGGCTAGCTCCTATCTGGCCTGCCTTTATATTGATATGGCTTCTCTGGGTATTTCTCCTGGATTAAATGGCCCTGTGTGTGCAAAATGCTGGGATAGATATTACAAGTGAGAGGTACATTATATCTAGTAAGAGACAGGAAATCTGATTGTGATGGAGACAGAAACACATCTAAGAAAAACTGCATGCAAAAGTTACACCCAGAGCTCTTACCTAATATGGGAAGTTTGACCTTCCCCCTTAGAAAACTTTTTTTTTTCTCAAAATCAATCATGAAAAAAAATCTTAAAACAGCTGTCTTATCCTTTCAGTGCATATATAAAAGTATAGGATACATTTACAATTGTTAAATTGTTTAGGACAGGGGCACTTAACTGTAAGACCTGTTGCATAGACTAGTCAAATCCATAGTACATAACATTTAGCTCCAGATCTCCTCTGAGCTCTTTTTGTAGGATTGCTCATAGTGTTTGAAATAATCTGAGAGTGTCGTTGGAGCCTCTATGTGTCGGATTTTCATAATATAAATCTGGAGACATGCATTGTGCGCTTGGAGGAGGAGGAGGCTGGCCTAGATGTTCTGAAGATAATTCCAACCTGAGTTGTCTTGTGATCTCATGATGTTATGAGGTATGCCAGGGTGACCTTGGGATGTTACAAAATACGAAGGAAGACTCCTTTGGAAGAGTCCTTTTGGAAATGGTTCTTGGTGCATCTTACTCCATGAATAATGTCTTAGCATTGTCTTGGACAGGCTGGTAGGCATCTCTGTGCCAGAGACAGCTAACAGTTAAGTACTAGGGCTGATCAAGGTCCAGTGTTTGAGCTAGCGTTTTACTCTTTATTTAGTATGGTAGGTTGAAGCATGGAGACTGTTTTTCCATTTAGCTAAAAAACCCAAAGACAAACAACCAAAAAACCAACAAACACAAAAACCCCAATATAAATAATACTGTTCTCAGCATAATGTCCTTGATAAAATGTACACTTTACAGCATCACAAGAGGCAAAATAATCAAATGGTTCTTTCAGGCCTGTAACACTATGAAACTATTAATGGAAAATTTAATATACAGAATGTGCAAAGTAGCTAAAATTATGTTAATATATTACTTTGTTCTCATATAACACCAACTACACAATATTGCCAGTTCTATGATGACCATAAATTTTAGGTACTTCAAGCAAAACCAAGTTGTTGTTACTGACATTTTCATTCTGTTCTTATTTTCATTTATCTACTCAATTTATTTTTTTTAAATTAATGTTGCGTTTTTTTCTCTCAATGTCTGTCAAAAGGTGGCACCTTTGTCTAAAAGGAAGATGAGGTACAAGAGAAGAGACTTGAAAAATCTGTCCTAAACACTACAAAGAAGACAGAAATGTTCAACAGATATTTTTGCTTATTATCTGCAACAAAATAGGAAGGAAAAGTTATCTATTCGAAGGATAAATAAGAAAGTTTCTCAATTCTGAGAAACGAGCATAAACATTTTCAACAAAATCACCTGACTTACAAGCAAAAGTCCTAAGAGAACTAGCTGAAAGAGATTTCTGCTATCAAGTTATTCAGTTGTAATGGTATATTGGAAAATTTTAATTGGTAGAGTGGTAAACTGGAAATACCTCGAGGGACTGGAGGTCAGGTCCTATAAGATGAAGGTGGATGGGGCTCTGAGCAACCTGGTCTAGCTGAAGAAGCCCCTGCTCGTTGCAGGTGGGTTGGACCACATGACCTTTAAAGATCCCTTCCAACCCAAACTATTCTATGATTCTATGACTAATAATAATTAATGTAATTACCTTGTCTGAAGAGAAGTAAATCAGGGAACTATGAAGTTGTTTATCTGGTATCAATACATTGAATAAAGTTGTGCTTAATTCTCGATGCTACCAATAAAGAACTAGAGATTTTAAAAATTCTTAATGTTTGTCAGTATCGTTCATGGAGGAGAGGTTTTGTTGCATCAATCTGTTACAAAGCTGGCTGAGTAAATAAACCATTTAAATATTCTGCACTTCACTTTTTCTGCAGCTTTCAGATAATATCACATGACGTCATAGGACAAGGGGTAATGTCTTCAAACTGGAAGAGGGCAGACTTAGATTAGATCTCATGAAGAAATTTTTCACTCTGAGAGTGGTGAGACCCTGGAACAGGTTGCCCAGGGAAGTTGTGGCTGCCCCATCCCTGGAAATGTTCAAGGCCAGGTTGGACGGGGCTTTGAGCAACCTAGTCTAGTGGGAGGTGTTCTTGCCCAAGAGCCTAACCACTCCATGGTTCTATGATTCTACAACATTTGTATTTAAAAATAAAAAAGAACCCAAACTGTAGTATATTTTAAGGAATTACTCACTCCTTAATAGATCAACCTTGTTTATCTAACCATTATAGTGATCCCCAATTCCACTTGTCAAGTGCAGCTTTGACAGAACCAACCTTCTGTGAGGTGTACCAAGCCAGTTTTAGCAGGTCTTCTAAATACTTGGGATTTAGTCCAACCATGTGGAACATTTTGTGTCAACAGCCCATCAGCAGAAGAGGTAATCTTTGCTGATGACATGTGCAGGGGTTGTAAATCTTTGCAAACCAATTGAAAGAAAGGCAGATGACTTTCAGAGGGTTAACTGATACACTGTCAATTCAATGAAAAGTGGTGTAATTTACATAAGTGAATAGGAACTGAATAAAAAGAAATTTGGGGAATTGTGGAAGAAATTAATTCATAGAAGTCCTATCGAAGATATACCATGCACAATGGCAGGAAGCTTTAGCTAAACAACTTCACTCTTGAGATTAAGCACAATTTCTTATCAATGTGGGAAAATGGTTACTATGAGTAGATGCTGATCTTGTTTTCAGTCAGCGACCATGCATTGAAATGAGTTTTCTTTGGGCAATACATGTTTTTACTCATCTCTTTCATGGCAGTTCTTTTGGAGATCTATTAAATTATATCTGGGCTTGCTAAGATTGCAGCTGCCTTTCTCAGCTCTGAACTCTCACGCACTCTTTACGAAAATGCTAATTACCTGTATACTTCCTGCTCCCAATGTCATATGCAAACTCCGGACTCTCTACCAGACCACACTGTTATTGACTAGATTTACTCTGTACTTTCAGGGCTTTGTGGTGAAGAGTGGTGGAGCAGAAGAGAAGTATCCAATATTGGTTGTAGCTGATGGAATGGAATGGGGTTTTGTTTAGTTCTGTTTATTTAAAAAAAATAGCAACACGACAACTTCTTTCATTGATGACTACGTCTTGTGCAGATGTCTTCGGTCAGAATAACTGCCTGATTTGGGATCAGACTTCTTTCTGATCTGATTTCTTTCTGATCAAAATGTCCCATATCCTAAACATTTTTGTTGCAGGGCGCTTTGCTTGCTAGGACTTACTGACATATTCAACTTTGTATTCCTCAGCCATCATGGAGACTTCAGAGCAGGAACTGATGGGAACATGCCCAAGCAGGTCACCTGCTTCTACAGCCAGAAACCACACACTACCTTTCATACACTTATCAGGCTTTATCTGCAAAGATGTTGCATTTTGTGCCACTTTTAGTATCCCTAGACTGTCCAAAAAATCCTTTTCTGAAGAAGTCGTAGTTAGAATCATAGAAAATTTAAGGTTGGAGAGGATATCTGGAGGTCATTTAATCCAACTCCTGATCAGGGTCAATGAGATCAGGTTGCTCGGATCTTTGTCTAGTCAGGCTTTGAATATCTCAAGGATGAAAACCCCACAGGCTCTCTCAGCCACTGTTAAAATGTTTGAACAATGTAACGATGAAAAAACAAAATCTTTTGTATGGTTTAATATATCATTCTTGAACATATATCACCAGAATTGTACTCTGTACTTGAGGTGGAATCTCCCTAGAGTCTTGTACAATTGGTCTTCTGCAATCTGCGTTAAAAATGACTTGTCTGTCCTAAGAGCACGTTTGACTTTTTCACAGTTGGATCATATTGTAACTTAATAGTTTTTCATTGATAAACTCCAATGACCAAGGCCCTTCTCTTCCAGCTCTTACTAAGTAATGTATTCCTAGATGGTAGTGGACAGGTTTGAAACTAAGCTTCCAAGTTTATTTTTTACTACCCCCTTGCACTTTATGAATTTCATCCTGTTCCTATTACCTCTGTTCTCAAAGTCATTCAGTTCTTTCACTATGATGAAGCAATACTTTTCTGTCCTCCAAATGATGCTTCCCAATTTTTGCTTCTATGCCAAGATCATAAATAAAAACATTAAACACAACTTTTCCCAAAAATGATTTTTGAGAAATTTCAGTGGCAACCTCCTTCTAGGCTAATGCTTCCCCTTCAGTTGAGCTTGTTGTCAACTCCCCACTTTTATAGTTTCTGCACTAAGCACTGTCAACTTGATCTTAAATAATAGTTTCACACGTGTTTCCATGCCAAATTATTTTCTGTATTTAGCAGTATATTTATTTTGCTTATTAATTAATTTTTATTAAAAGCCATCTAGTGTGATATAATCTACCCCCAATTAGCTCATACTGTATTGCCTTTCATTTTTTCCTGTGTGATGTGTCATTTTTACTCCAAAATGATTGAATTGCTGGATTGCTGGTTCGTATTTTCTTATCTTTTACTATATTATGGAAAAACTGTAATAAAAAAAAAAAAGTCTGTGGACTCAGTATGCAGGTACTTGATATATCAGAAGTAAAACTACTGATTCAGTGTCACTTTCAGCCTAAATTCTGTGAAAGTGTGAGAGAAAAGCCAAGAAAGAATTTGGAAAGATGCTGAACACATGGCTAAGCCTTCTTACGCGAAACAAAACAGGAGAAGAGCTTTTGTGGTATCCTGAAAATTTTATTTGGAAACTAGCAGGTAGTGGTATATGAGTGCTTTTTAAATAAAAAAAAGTTAAAGAAAACTTCAAGAGAAGACTGGGTTTCTTTTTCAAAAGCTTTCTCTTAGCTTTCACAGCTTCCTAATCATTTTTTATTTCAGCTTCAGAGCATACCTACGCTTCCTCCACAGCTCAGCAAAATAAACCTGCCAAAATACAGTCACAGAATACTTGAACAAAGACAAAATACCTTCCTGCTGCACTTTCTCTGTTTCAGAAAACAGATTAATGTCAGTTGAACCGAATCGCTGTTAGATGAGTGAGCGAAAGGACCGCGTTTCTTTTACATTCTCAAGACCATAACCGTGTGAGGTTGACATGCTAACATTTTGCCCCAGTTTATTGTACATGCTGTTAACATTCCCCGCTGAATCTTCAAGATCAAGAGGTATAAATGTAAAAGGAAAGAACGCAGTTTGTCTTGTCACATCTATGCCTCTGTTTCATATATTCAAGTGTAGCTAAGTGAATAAGCAACAGAAAGTAAATAATCTAATTAATTTTCCTTTTATTCTGAATGGGACATTTCCATGATCAGATTTCAAGTTTATTCAAGAGAATCTTCACTCTTGGACACATGTATGCTTAACTTTAAGCTTTTTAAGATTCCCAGTGAAGCCAGCAGTACTTGCACTACTTTTGACTAAATGTGCGTGTCTGTGAGATTCTCTGTGAGATCTGTTATAGGAAGGAGTTAAAATGTCTCTGGTGTAGAATTTCTGTTCACTAAATTGCCTGCTAAATTCAACAACATAGCTCATTTTATTGTTACGCAATGACCTAGATGTATAGCCAGTGCAGCTTTAATTGCAAATCTCATATATTCCTCCAAAATACTCCGATTTGTCACTAAGATTTTGCTCAGTTGCTGTGTAAGTTATCACAGCCTGAATCTGTTTCTGGTTATTTAACTCATACAGATAACCAGAAAACTATATAAACTCCACAGCAGGCAGAAACAGTCATGCATATATATATATATATATATATAGCATATATACAGCCTGCAGGGAATCTGGCCTTCAGTACGATGAAAGTACACAAAGTGCAAACCCCACCAAGTCGCAAGGCTGATCTATATCTCAAGAAAGAAGAACACCGACCGACTCACACACTGAAGTGATATGGCACAGATCACGCCTGAGAGGCGGCGAACACAAAAATTGGAATTCGCTGTTTAAACATCTAAATACTACATTCACTTTCTCACGTATCCCGCTATTAAACTCTCACGCCCAGAACAGTCCTGGAAAGGGAACTGAGATTGTCTTTTGAATTTGAAGAACGTTCCCTCCCCATATTATCCCTAAAACACACCCTCATCTCCATCACTTATTTTCCACTTGGTCCTAATTATTCTTTTTCTTTGACCAAAGCGAGGGCAGCAGGTGCTTCCCGCATCCCTTTCTTCCAAAGCGGTACGCTTTGCTTCGCTTCTCTCCGAAGGAAAGAGGGAGAGAGAGAAACAATTTCAAGGAGATAATGCGTTTGACCTCTCTGTTAATATTCCAAATGCTGGTCAGGAAGGTTCGGAGCAAACATCAGCTCTCTTTCACACCTCTTAGCTCATTCCACAAATTAATAACACCATACTGGGAGCAGCCTAGACCCTGAGTAATGAATGTTAGCCGTGGTTCCTGCTGGCTGCTTCCAAGGATGCATTTATTTTTCTCATTATCTTACACACAATCTCCCAGCTATTGTCTGCTACCCCTGCTCACTCAGGAAACCTCAGAAAGTGCTAAAGATGTCAAGAAGCAATAAGCCTCATTTATTTTTATGGCCTTCATCAGCACTTTCTTTTTTGCTTAAAGGCCTATAATAGAATCTACTGATTAGAATCAGCACCATATCAGAATATAGATATGATAGCCCTTTTCTGAAGGTGAATGGGCTACCGAAGGACACTTT
>VFFE01007640.1:1348852-1498959 GCA_008921705.1 Burhinus oedicnemus | reverse complement strand
TGTGTGTGTGTGTGTGCCTGTGTACAAAAAAAAATAAGCGGGGCCCACCTCGTCTGAAGCATTCTTAGGTACGACATCATTAACAAGAATATAGGCTGTATTATGCAAAAAGCAGTAGTTTGCTTTTGCTCCGCACTCCATTTTTCCTCCTTATATATTAAAAATGTATTAAGATGTTTAAATTGCAAGCTCAAATCACAGAAATAATGTATAACATAAACTTCAGCTCGACTTGCATAAGTGTGCGCATTTGCATGATCTCAAGTTACACATTCAGAGATTTATTGCCCATAGGACTTTGCCTCATTTAAATAACAGCCAGTTATTCCCAGTTTCTCTGTGAATCTCATTAGGTGTATGTGCCAGACATTATTTAACATAAACAATTTAAATCTTGCAACAGTTCAGCATCATTAGTTTCTTAATGGGTACTGGGATGGTTGACAGACAGCAGGAGAAAGGAATGGCGTAAGCAGGGGGATGGTAGTGGGGCCAAAGTGGTGGAGATGCAGAAGAGCACTGACAAGAGCATGGGGGTTTCATATGAATAGAATAGACTATTATAGGATAGGATAGGATAGGATAGGATAGGATAGGATAGGATAGGATAGGATAGAATAGAATAGAATAGAATAGAATAGAATAGAATGGAATGGAATGGAATGGAATGGAATGGAATGGAGTGGAATGGAATGGAATGGAATGGAATGGAATGGAATGGAATGGAATGGAATGGAATAGAATTTCAGTTGGAAAGGACCGACAAGGATCACCTAGTCCAACTGCCTGACCACTTCAGGGCTGACCAAAAGCTGAAGTATGTTGTTAAGGGTATTGTCCAAATGTCTCTTAAACACTGACAGGCTTGGGGCATTGCCCACCTCTCTGGGAAACCTGTTCCAGTGTTTGACCATCCTCTCGGTAAAGAAATGCTTCCTCATGCCCAGTCTAAACCTCCCCTGATGCAGCTTTGATCCATTCCCACACGTCCTGTCCCTGGATCCCAGGGAGAAGATCTCATCATCTCCCTCTCCACGTCCCCTCCTCCAGAATTTGTAGGGAGCAATGAGATCACCCCTCAGAGCAGATCCTGGCTGAAGCAGGAAAAACAGCTCCTCAGAACGGCCAGGTGGAGCAATGTATTTTTTCCTTTGTGTTTGAAGATGACATTGGGCCATGGAAAGTTCATACACACTTCAGTGAAGACAGTTTTCCTTTAAGCAGTTTTAAACGCACACATACAGACGCATGGATGCTCACACAAAGTTGCAAAATCCATTCTATGTATTTATTTTAGGGTGCGATCTCAGAACTTGTAGGTTTTGCAGGTCTGACTCCTGATTTGTGAATACACAAAGGTTACTTGCTGCAAGGTACGCGCTTTCTGCTGTCATCAGTTCCGATGACAAATTGACATTAACAGGTTCTGTAGCATTGGAATTACCCGTCACCAAAGTGCCTAGCACAAAAATCATATGTTCACTTAAACAGCAAGGTTCTCAAATATTTAAGGCACATTAATACCAACCAAAATAGTTATGTCAAGCACAGCTGAGCATATTTAAATTAAGTAAATTATGAGTTTATACCTATAAATTATAATCTCAAGTAAAATACTGTATAGAGACCTTTTTAATATTTTATTACTTAATTACATGAAGAATTAAATTATCTCTTTCTTTTTCTTTTTTTTTTCCCCTAAATCCTATATTCTAAAATTAGGATAATACTCTTTTCATCATTTCTCTTGCTTTCCCTTTCTTAAGGATTTGCAACTATTTAGGAGTCTTAGCTAACATATTTGAGATTTTGGTGTGTGTTTGTTTGCTTGCTTTTTAATTTGGCTAATCCTCAGAGGCAGTATTTTTCTGGGATTTTTTTCCAGTGTCTTTCATTGTCTTACATTGATTGATATACATCATGTCAATGTCATTTGTATTGAAATCGAAGTGTTTTATAGCTTTGATATTTGCACAAAAATCAAGAAAATATAATTTGAGAGGGGAGTATAAGATATTGGATACACAGCCTTGTAAACAAATCTCTGCTGTCTTGGAGCTGATGATTGGTCTGGCCAAACAATCTATAAGCACAGTGGGTGGGATTGGTCTCAGTTTTATACACCTATGACACAGTTCTTGAAGCCTTCCTTCATATCAGGGCAGTGAAACAGGCACTTGCAGAGCATGTTCCACCTGTCTTCTGCAGGCAGCTACATTAGGATGAGCTGAAGCACGTCTTACAAAGCTTATTTCCCTCCACAGCAGAGGACATTCCTGGGAGACTGCCTGAGATGGAGACATCTGCATTATGGGTAGATAAGATGAATTCCACCCAGCACCCCTAGAGTGCTTTTGGATCTTTAGGATTTCTTGTCCCTAAAAGAAAAGAAAAGAAAACAAAACAAAAACAACCAAACCAAAAACTAACTGCTTTTTAAAAAGTAAACCCTAAAATAATTTCAAAAACATAGCGAGTTTCCCAACTACAGGTACCTAGAAAATTTTCCACTATAACCTCTAATTTTCAGGTGCAACCCATGGCATGAATTGCAAATGCATCTTCTGTCTGTGCACAAGAGCATTTTGGATCAATTTACAGATCAACCTATATATAAAAGGCAGTAGTGGGCATCAGGACCCACAGAAAGCTACACTAACCATTAGACCTTCCCTTAAAACCTGTGGCTTTAATATGATGTGAACCGTGTGTTAGTGAACCATTCAGCCCAGTAATTCAGTAACCTCATGCAAATTTAGAGCCAATGGGACATCCTTCAGTTTGTGGAGCTACTGATTTGTGTCAGCTCACAAGGGAGCTGCCTTGGTGTCCTGATTCTCTGCAAAAAGCACTGGTTGAGACTACCGGAGAGGTGAGACCATGCTGTGGGGAAGAAAGGTGCATCTCCGTGAAGGTGCTCCTCTGGAGAGTTTTCTGATTTTGTTGTAAGCCACGTCACCAAAGACCACCCCTAGGGTATTTACTGAAGACACCGTTCATTCATCTTTCCAAAATATTGTGATTGTCGGATGAAACACATGAAGGAGCTAGAACAGGGTCAGGGCAGAGAGAGAGAGAAAGCGTTCCTTCTCGTTCATAGCCCCTGATCATGGTGCCTCAGTTGTACATTGACCATCTCGAAATCTCTTGAAAACATCCCTGAACAAAAGCAAGGTATGAAGGCACTACCTGCTCCCACAAATACTGCTTCAAGAACACATCCTGTGTAAGCAGACTTCAGCCACCGAGGTGAAGAAACTAAAATCTTCACCCAAAAAAAGAAACCCTTATAGTCACTGACAGGATGAAAAAAAAATCCAGTTCATCTTTAAACGTATTCGTGAGCTGCACATCACTGAGAAATCTTGCTGCAACATACATGTTTAGCTTTCTGCCATTTATTGGCCACGTGTGTTACACAAATTTCCTATTTTAGCCAAGCAGGTCACAAGAAAAGGATGGCCTCGCATGTCAAGGGTACTGAAGGCTATCTGACTCTACCTACAAAGAAACCCAAGGGTATTTTTTATATCCACCTCTTCAGGTATGGCAGACATGCCCGGGAACACGCCTGGCATTGACGTTGGCTGACACAGAAAAGCCCAGATTTTACTGTGCTAGTAAAATCTCAGCCTGCAGACAGACAGTCTGTGTGGAAAGTGTCTCCTGGGTGAGGTCCCTGGAAGGATCCTGCTCCCAAACTGAGCTCAGAAGCTATTTAAGGGAGTGCAAGCTGGCAAGGGCAAAAAGCCTGCGAGGAGTTGCTTGAGCAATTTCGCAGTCTGAGCTGTCACGTTCCAGTGCCCGGCAATGTTCTCTAGTCCTGTTTAATTCACTGCCGTAGATACAGCCAGACCATCTTTCATCCTAAAAGGTGAATCAATCTTCCATCATCGGGGTGTTCCTGTCATACCCAGGGAGGAGGTTAGAGCACGTATGCTCTGTAAAGCGTAATAGCCACAAAGAGGAAGAGCCCTCGCCAGGACTTTCTGCAATGGAAGCTGTACTGAAAGCAGTAACGAGCATTGTCTTCATGTTCGTTGCTCAATCTGATTAGGGAAAAAACCAAGATGATATCTTGCAGACACCTGTAAAGCTGGAAATGTTACCCAGACGGTATTGCATCTTCACTAAAATTTGTATTTTGCCTAACACCTAGGTCACAGAATCACAGAATCACCAGGGTTGGAAGGGACCTCTGGAGATCATCTAGTCCAACCCCCCTGCCAGAGCGGGGTCATCTAGAGCAGGTTGCACAGGATGGCGTCCAGGCGGGTTGGGAATGTCTCCAGAGTCAGCTCAGCCCTATGGTATTCCGTGTGGACAGATTTTAATGACATCTCCAAAATAACATATTCCATAAGTAATACACTCATAACAAAGACCTAAAAGGTCGTACCGATATAACAGTCACTGTCTTCTCATATTCACCCGTCACACTCATGCTTGTCACAGAGAAGAAAGAAAAGAAAATCACTTTTTATAGCAATTCCTGAGGGTTAAAGCACTAGTTTATAGACCAAACAAGAGGGGAAAGATGGAGTTTCAAAGTCGCAGGGTGACAGAGGAGAAGCATTTATATGCACTGACAACTCCTTTATATAAAAGGAGTTCCACACATGCCTCAGCTGGTCATATCTCCAGCAACAGCATCAGAAGCAGATATATATTTTTAGCCAGCTTACTTCACATAAAAACTGTGCAGATTTGTTTGGTGTGCACAAAATGGATTCTTAAATTTATTTGACGCAATAATTTCTGAAGAAGTTGCATGCTCTCCCACAGGCCCCATCACTTTTCATCCATCATATTTCTCAGTTTAAGTTTTCTTTGGCAATTTTTTGTGTAAACAGGAAAAAAACAGATTTAGGCAATTCCCATGAACTTTTTAATGTTAGTGTAAAAGCAGACTTTGGGAGTTGATTTCTATCTTGTTAGATAGTAGCCATCCTAAAGTAAAATCCAGCAATTACTTCATTGTCTCTGCAAGAAACCGAAAATTAAAAAAAAGATAATGAACGTTAGAAACAAAACAAAACCAAGACAAAACAAAAAAAACCCCAACAAAACAAATGGAAAAACAGACAAACAATCAGACAAAAAAATATAGGGTTGATGTACTGCATCACCTATTCCACTTCCACGTCTGAAAATAATGGTGATAGTAGTTGTGTGCAGATTAGTTTCTGGAATCCCAGTCTCCACCCTTTTTCCTTCCTTCCTTCCTTCCTTGCTTCCTTCCTTCCTTTTAAAATGTAGTTATGGAATTACATGCTGAAATTATAAGAAGAAAAATACCAAGTGACCAAAAACAATTGGCTGATGGATGTTTGAAGATCTCAACAAAATTAGCGTTCAGTAGGAGAGCTGAGTATATCCAGGTGTGTTATAATCTAGCCAAGCAGCACTGGTTTATATCAATGTGGGTAATAAAATATCACAGACGATGTTCCTGTACAACAGGGCTGACCTATCACAAAAGGAATTTTAACACAATTGTATTTGTTCTGCTGAGGCAGAAAACGTCATTAGGAAGGGGAGAAGGAAAGTCAGGATGCAAAAAGTCTTGGTCTGAACTGCGAGGCCCAAAAGCACACCCCTTCTCCTGGGTCTGGACGTATAGCTGGTAAGCTAGAGCTGGCATGCTGGGACATGGAGGTTGCGGGCCATTCCCTCCTCTCTCTGTCCTCCTCTGTCCCGCCATCTTTCCATCAGAATGTGGCTTAGACACGGTATCCATGCAGGAGTCAAGAGCACAGCAAAGAGGTCCCCAAGCTGGGCAGCTGAGGCCAATGCCAAACACACACCACAGAGCACGTCTGCCCCGTACTACTGTACTGGGTTTGCGTGGCAAGGTTTTGGTAGTGTGGGGCTACAGGGGTGGCTTCTGTGAGAAGCTGCAAGCTTCCCCCATGTCCGACAGAGCCAATGCCAGCAGGCTCCAAGACAGACCCATCACTAGCCAAGGCCGAGGCCATCAGTGATGGTGGTGGCATCTCTGCAATAACATGGTTAAGAAGGGGGAAAAAACTGCAGCAGAAAACTGCAGCCAGAGAGAGGCGTGAGAATATGTGAGAGCAACAGCTCTGCAGACACCAAGGTCAATGGAGAAAGAGGGGAGGAGGTACTCCAGGCACTGGCAGAGATTCCCCTGCAGCCCGTGGTGAAGACCATGGTGAGGCAGGCTGTCTCCCTGCAGCCCATGGAGGTCCACGGTGGAGCAGATATCCACCTGCAGCCTGTGAAGGACCCCATGCCAGAGCAGGTGGATGCCCAAAGGAGGCTGTGACCCCATGGAGAACCCACACTGGAGCAGGCTTCTGGCAGGACCTGTGGCCCCATGGAGAGAAGAGCCCATACTGGAGCAGGTTTGCTGGCAGGACTCGTGACCTTGCAGGGGGACCCACACTGGAGTAGTTTGTTCCTGAAAGACTGCACCCTGTGGAAGGGACCAACTCTGGAGCAGTTTGTGAAGAATTGCAGCCCTTGGAGAGGACCCACATTGGAGAAATTCATGGAGAACTGTCCCTGGTGGGAGGGACCCCACGCTGGAGCAGGGGAAGAATGTGAGGAGTCCTCCCACTGAGGAGGAAGAAGTGGCAGAGACAACGTGTAACGAACTGACCACAAGCTCCATTCCCCATCCCCCTGCGCTGCTCGGGGGGAGGACGTGAAGAAACTGGGACTGAAGTTGAGCTCAGGAAGAAAGGAGGGGTGGGTGGAAGGTGTTTTAAGATTTAAAGTTTTTTTATTTCTCATCCTACTCTGATTGTATTGGTAATAAACTAAATGAATTTCCCCAAGTCGAGTCTGTTTTGCCCATGACGGTAATGGCTGAATGATCTCCCTGTCCTTATCTCGACCCACGAGCCTTTTGTTGTATTTTCTCTCCCCTGTCCTGCTGAGGAGGGGAGTGACAGAGCGGCTTTGGTGGGCACCTGGTGTCCAGCCAGGGTCAACCCGCCACAACTACATTCTGTGTTTGAAAGATTCTTTTCTCCTGAACATCAAATAACTATTGTATTCACTTCATTCTGGTTACTTCACTCTCTATGACAGTCTTGCTCCATGAACACTGCAATGCGAGCCCAATAATGAGATTTAAATAGTCACAAGTGTCTTATTTTCTCCATTGTCAGGCATGACCTTGTACTGTCTCATGTAACCATTTGTCTGACTTTGGGCTGGATCTCTGGCACAAATGGTTAAATCATTTGGTAAAGAGTATTTTTCTTCTCTTTAATATGCTGTCTTAATTGCATTACTAGTCCTCTAAAAACGGTGACTTTATCTTTGTGGGCTCTTTGGGCATTAAAACTGGAAAGGGATGGTTTGGGCTATCAAAGAATCAAAAAGATTTTCATTCACTTATGGAATCAGTGCAAAAGAAAAGAGGTTGTGCTCCAAACTGAGCTACATCTAAAACTGAAAAAAGCCTGTAACGCTGATGAAAATAAAGCTTTGGATGGAGACATGATGAAGCTTTAGGATGCAAATAAAAGTGAGACCCTGTGGTGTTACATGCCATGACTCCAGAAGACCTCATCATTGAAGATTTAAGCACCTTTTTTGGGTGCTTTTTCAAATGTGTGACATGGAACAGGCACAAAGTTTTGATACATAACAGCCCGTAAATGATAAGAAAACAGTATAAGAATGCTTATTGCTTTATTTCTTTAATAATTAAGACTAAGTGGTAAGGAAGACTACACTTTCATTAATTTTACAATACAGGTTTTGTAGCAACCTCTACAATTTTTTTTAATATTTTGACTTTTTGAATAATGACATAGGAAAATATCCTCCAACTAAAATCTGTAATAGCTGCATTTTGGGAGGTGTGTTTTCAGACTGTATTACTGCAGCGTGTCAGCTACAGGCAGGTCTCCTTGCCTGGGAGTACAAGAGATTATTGCAATAGTTGCCTCTGCGTCTGAAATGTCTCCCTGTTTGAATCGCAGGCAAGCAGCAATGTATAAACTTCTGTGGTCTCCCGATGACTGAGCAGAGTTCTCAGATTCAAAGTTGCCGTCCAAAGTTTCAGCCGGCTTTTAAAAGAGAGAGCACTGGCCAGATCTGGAGGCGAGATGTTCCACAGAGCAGCTTTGCAGAAACTGCCTCCTGCCACCTCCCCGCCGCACTGTGGAGAATTTTCAGGGCTGTCAGTCGGCATCCTCATTTGCATTACTCACAGATGTCCCTGAAAAGCCATGTATCCTGGGACCATTTTTATGATACAGGATGTGAAATGACTGTTCTGTAATTTTAGATGAAACATCTGCAGATTTTCATAGTTATCTAGATTTCAAGAAATCCTGCTTGCATTTACAAGTTAATTCAGCTTAGTTCATTCGAATTCTTCAAAAGCGTTGAAGATCTTTTTATCTTGCAAGAACATAAAACACCATAAATCAAGTGGAACATGCAACTCATGTCTCTTGCCATGTTGAAGATGATCAGGAATAGCAGGAGAGAAATAAGAAGAATTATTTCAATATATTCTGATAAAAGCAGAAAGAGAACAGCCCTATAGTTTTCAAATTATTATATAGATTTATTAGGCTTAATTTTTGTTGTCTTTGTAGCAAATTCTAATGTTTAAATTTCCTAGGCCCTTTCTTAATTAGCATGAGTGTGGTTTCCATATCTTCAGACAGGAAACAAGCCTAAATTTATCCTTAATATATAGACTTAAGTAATTAATGTTGGTACATTCATGGAAGTGTTTCTGGAGAAGAAAAACTCACCAGGGTCTGCATACTTTGTCTTAAACTATATATTTTAAAGGCAAGTCCTCACAAATTTCCCCATTTTCCTTCCAGATTCCCTGCTCATGTTTATGTATTCAGATTATGCCAAGATAATTTTTTTGTAGTTCAATAAACTTTCAATATTCAGAGATATGTTGCAATGGGACTTAAAGATTGTATTATTCGTATTATTTGTGGTTATGCACAACACTTAGCAACCTAAAACTCGAGGCACATCAGTGCTATTTTTTATGCCAAAAAAAGCTCTGGTGACTGCCGTAATTTGACTATAGGTGTAAGAACCACTCATTAAAATCTAATGTCAGACTCAAAGCTAGCACAAACTTTCATTATGCAAACATGAAAACGACTGGAAGGGCTAATGAGTGTGGAAAGATACCCCAGATGTCAATAGAAAACAATCTACTTCTAACACAGTCGTTGTTCTGGGAATTTCCCCATCTACAATAAAGATTTTGTTTACTGATATCCTAGTACTTGTTAAGCTGAAGAATCACGAAAGCACAGTAAACTAATATGTTGAACCTCAGACATAACTCATTTTTTAAATTAATTATATCCTTAACTCAATGATTGCTATTGTCCTTGTTCATCTCAAAATGAACACTCAGTTTTAGCCAGTATTTTATAGTCATTCTATACTAAGGACTGAGAGAGTAAAGGAAGCTGATTGATGGATTTAATGTTCCTTTCACATGACTGATTTGCATTCCATAGAATTAATTCTTCTGCTTTCTTTAAATCTAAATTCAGATGAAGTCATAGTTTAAATATACATCCATGAAAACAAGATGGAGTAGAGGCAGATTTGGGTGGTGTTCTGAGCTCTGCTCTTTGCCTGCTGATGACCTTAAACCAGTTGTCTCACCTCCAAATTATCAATTTTTATCAGTAAAATGAGTATATAACCAAGTAAGTAGAGAAACGACCCTAAGAGATCATCTTGTCCATCTTTTCATTTTGAGAAAACTTTAATTAAACCTAGAAAGTCTCCAACAGGTGTTTACCTAAACAGTTCTTTATACTACAGGGTTAAAAGCTTCCAAAACCTCCTTTGATAATGTGATGATGATGGAACTTATTGTCTACTGGTAAAAGTGGTTTGAAAGTTACTAATTAAAATAACTCCCTAATCTTAGGTGTCATGATAAAGTTTATTTTATGAAGTGCACTGACCCAAGTGACAACTGTTGGATGTTAGAAAGATCAAAGACTTTGGAATAGAATCCCAAGGTATTCACTTTCAGCTGCAGACTTTATTATCTTGTTTTTATTCTTCCTCAGTTGCCAGAAAAACTGAAGGAAATAACAAATTAAAGGACATGGTGAGATTCAGAATAACATCAGTTTATTCCGCTACAGATTGTGATCTTGGCAATAAGGCGTCACTAATCCACATCTGTTCAGGATAGGAATATAATGATGATGGAAATGCTTTGCTCATGTCTCTGTTTGATATTTGCCTTGGGAATGTGAGAATACATTTGCGTATTCTAGGAGGACCATAATGTGAATAAAGAATAGTTTTCCGCTAAGCAGTGCTGTAAAATAAAGCTTAATAAGAGGAAGACATTTCCCAGCCATGATACCTATCAACATGCAAGTGAGCTACTCTTTTAAGGAAAGGTGTACAGCACGTGTTCAAGCTATCAAACTATAACACATTTAATCTGAAACTTTATTAGAAATCTGGCATAAATTGCCTTTCAGATGAGATAAGGCATGACCTCCATCTCCTGAGAGCCCAAAATGGATTCATGGACAGCCACATACTTTCCAATTATTGCTGTAAGAGGTTGTAATTTAGGGAGCATTACGCTTTGTGATAGTCAGCATGAAAAATTAATCTAAGCTTTTAAAAAAGATTTAAGATAAATCAGTTGCAGAACCAAAATATTAAAAAATACCAACATTCTTTTCTTAAGAATACTTGCCAAATATTATGGGGATTTCACAAAACAGTGATGCTTTTCATTGTTTTTGCAAATAAATCTGAATACTGTGAAAAAAAGATAGCATGAGACAGAAAACTCAAAGCCAAGAACGTCTCATACTTCTAGTGCTGAATTTCTTTGTGGCCTTTATGTAAGTCCCAGTTTGAGGAACAGTTAAACACTATCTGACGGCATGGAAGAATTAAACTAAAATCATTTGCTGAAGCACTGGGGTCTACATCCTTCACTCTAATTACAGCAGCTTTATTATGAATATCTGCAGAATCAATATGAAATTACACCCCTATGTGTTATTAAATGTCAGCTTTTCCCATAAACTAGAATTTAAGTCTCAGTTTAGAAAAGTCCTTAAGCATTTACATAACTTTAAGCAAGAGTACTCCCACTGACTACATAGCAAGAGGCAAGCTAATCAAGTTTAAATATTAACTAAAACCTGTCCTGAAATGGGTAATGATAGATTGCATAGCTTGCATGGTAGATTTTTTATTGGTAATCTCTAGTCACGTTGCAAAAGACAAAAGTGCAATTATGACTGTTACAGATGAGAAAAGTCACACAGAGGCAAAGTGATTTGGCCAAGGTTATTTCTAGATCACTAGCAGAATTGTGGAAGAATGTCAGACCAATGCATAAGGCCTAGGTCAGCTGTCCACCCAGTGGGCCATGATGCTTAACAAAATTATAACAAAAACAGCACTACACTATTTTATTCTAAAATTACTTTTTTGGTAGATTACTACATTTTGAGAATATTTCAGCTGAGGGCAAGAATATACACATGTAACTACACTTAGTCTACTACATAGGAAAACAGAACTTCTGATTAGTGATTATGTATATATTGAGGCAATCGAGTGCACCCTCAGTAAGTTCACAGATGACACCAAGTTAGGTGGGAGTGTCGACCTGCTTGAGGGTAGGACAGCCCTACAGAGGGATCTGGAGAGGCTTGATTGATGGGCCAAGGCCAATGGCATGAGTTTCAACACGGCCAAGTTCCAGGTCCTGCACTTGGGTCACAACAACCCCATGCAGTGCTACAGGCTTGGGGAAGAGAGGCTGGAAAGCTGCCTGGCAGAAAAGGACCTGGGGGTGTTGATTGACAGTCAGCTGAATATGAGCCAGCAGTGTGCCCAGGTGGCCAAGAAGGCCAACAGCATCCTGGCTTGTATCAGGAACAGTGTGGCCAGCAGGACTAGGGAAGTGATCATCCCCCTGTACTTGGCACTGGTGAGGTCTCACCTTGGATACTGTGTTCAGTTTTGGGCCCCTCACTACAAGAAAGACATTGAGATTCTGGACCATGTCCAGAGAAGGGCAACAAAACTGGTGAGGGGTCTGGAGCACAAGTCATATAAGGAGCAGCTGAGGGAACTGGGGTGGTTCAGCCTGGAGAAAAGGAGGCTGAGGGGAGATCTTCTTGCTCTCTACAATCACCTGAAAGGAGATTGTAGTGAGGTGGGCGTCAGTCTCTTCTCCCAAGTCACAAGCGATAGAACAAGAGAAAATGACCTCAAGTTGTGCCAGGGGAGGTTTAGATTGGATATTAGGAAAAATTTCTTCACCAAAAGCGTCATCAAGCATTGGAACAGGCTGCCCAGGGAAGTGGTGGAATCACCATCCCTGGAGGTATTTAAAAGCCGGGTAGACGTGGTGCTGAGGGACATGGTTTAGTGGTGGTTTTGGCAGTGTTAGGTTGATGGTTGGATTTGATGATCTTAAAGGTCTCTTCCAACCTAGGTGATTCTGTGATTCTGTATTAAATATAACCCCTAAACTATGACAGATTTGATCAATATCTCAATAAGGATACAGGAAACCCAAATGGACTGAAGATCTAGTTAAAACAGATCTCTTGCTCTTATTATCCTATCCTTTGTAACTGTCTAGACTCTCAAAATCCCAGTGAGATACAGAAATAGTGTTATTGCTTTTGAAATACATAGTTATTTCATTTCTACAGAAGACAACTAAGTTACTTAGGGGGAAAAAAAAAGCCATAACAAAATGGTATCCTAGAAATTCAGTGTAGGAAATGTAGATCTCTGTAACTGTTTTGCTCATGCTAGACTTCTTTTGGATTTCACAGAGGTAGACTAGTACTCTATGGCACAGTGTGTCCCATCCTAAAATCAGTCAGGGAGCTAGACCCATAAAACGACCTATTTCTCCTAACTGAACATAAAACAAGCTTAAGGTGAAAAGGTAGAAATCTCTGCTGTATAAATCTAAAAGTAGGGGCGATAACACATCTGACTGTTACAGATAGTTCAGACAAAGATGAAATCTCAAAAGTTTTCCACAAGTACTTGGAGGTTTCTTAAAAGCTTTGGCAATAGGTTTATAGATTCGTTTATAGGAATGTGCAAGGTCAAACAGGAACTTTGAGGTAGAACAGAAAACTGAGTCCTAAGTACCAGGATAGTATCACCATCTTTGACACAAGATAAACCCAAGAC
Source organism: Burhinus oedicnemus (assembly GCA_008921705.1). Lineage (NCBI taxonomy): Eukaryota > Metazoa > Chordata > Aves > Charadriiformes > Burhinidae > Burhinus > Burhinus oedicnemus. Next base: position 1,485,771 of record VFFE01007640.1, on the reverse strand, counting down.
TTGTCTCCTCCCACAGTAAACGGCCTTTTGTCTCTCTACAGCCCTATTTGAAACGCAGTAGATTGAAGGTCCTTGTTTAATTTTCTGCTCAGTTTTTTACTTCAACTACAGAACTTGCTAACTATAGTATTAGCAGGTTCATGTAGTGATAGCTTGAAGTGGAGGAGAATGAAAGAACCCTAATTCATCTAATTCACAAAAATCAACGGCCAAGTAGTTGGACAGGGTGAAAAAATAAGGAAAGAAGACTTACCCTTTTTTCAAAGGAAGGTTGTGAAGTCTGAATTTTACTCTCTGTGCATGGAGCAATAGAGCTCCATATTTACCATTAATTCACTAGAGTAGTTTTATACTTAATTCCCAGGAGAGGAGACAAACAATAACTACACAACCCAATATATATTCAATCATTCTGGAATGTGAATATTAAACTAGAAAGTACAGATGGCCTGTATCTGATGGACCAGCTAAATAGGATTTGTTCCTGGCAATCAGGCAATCAGGCAAGGGAAGGAGCACAATCAGGCAAGGGAAGCAGGAGACCTGCATGGTTGAGCAGGGAACTTCTGAAAAAGCTCCAGTGGAAGAAGGAAGTTTAAACTAAGTGGAAGAAGGGACTGACCACTTGGGAAGATTACAAGAATGCTGCCAGACGCAGGGACGAAACAAGGAAAACCAAGGCCTCCTTGGAATTAAATCTGGCAAGGGATGTCAAGGTCAACAGGAAGGGTTTCTTCAAGTACATCGGCGGCAAAAGGAAAACTAGAGAAAATGTGGGCCCGCTATTGAATGAGACAGGGACCATGGTGACAGATGGTGCAGAGAAGGCGGAATTACTGAATGCCTTCTTTGCTTCAGTCTTTACTGCTCAGGCCAGCCCTCAGGAGAGAACTTTTTAGTTTGGAGAAGAGAAAGCTCAGAGGGGATCTCATCAATGCTCATAAATTCTTAAAGGGAGGGTGCCAGGAGGATAGACCAGTCTTTTTTCAGTGGTGCCCAGTAATAGGACAAGAGGTAATGGGCACAAACTTGAACATAGGAAGTTCCATGTAAACATGAGGAGGAACTTCTCTCCTTTGAGGGTGGCAGAGCACTGGAAGAGGCTGCCCAGAGAGGTGGTGGAGTCTCCGACTCTGGAGACCTTCAAAACCCGCCTGGACTCCATCTTGTGCAACCTGCTGTAGGTGACCCTGCTGTGGCAGGGGGGTTGGACTAGATGATCTCCAGAGGTCCCTTCCAACCCCTGTGATTCTGTGATTTTGTGATTCTGTTCTTAGCACGCTTGTGTCTAGCTCCCAGATCCACTGCAATCATGTGTCCGATGCTTCAGGAAGGTGTTAAGGATACATCAACACTATACAGTAGAGCACGGTGCAAAACATATCTTTATACTCCTCAAGAGAAATCCAGATGCTACCATTTTTTACCTTAGTCTCATGTTCTAACACATGGTTTCTCTTAGTAAGGTTTGTCAGGCCACTGTGCATCCTGAGTAGAGAACAGACTTCTTGAATCGCTCTCATTATATTAGCAGACATTATACACAAGCTGAAATAACCATCTTGGTCTTAGGTCTAAGGTAGTCTCGCTGGCACTTGTTCAACCGTGCCTGCACACTCCTTCATGTGTCCTAGAAATGTCATTTGACTTCCTTCACTTCAGCTCTCCAGACTGCTTGTAAAAGGGTAGTACCTGAGCACCCAAAAGGTATTGTCAAAATAGACCTGGAGGGTTAGATGCACTTAGGAACTGTGATAATAGAGTCCCTATAAATATCTAAAATAAATACTTGAAAAATAAATTTGAATCTCTCACAGTAAATGTTATCAAAGTAAAAACTGTACTTATGTTTACCAGGAGTTACTTTAATTCATTCCTTCAAAAAAGTAAATATGTCATTTTTATATATTTCAAAGACACTTTCTGCTTGTAACGATTCTTTAGCACAAATTATTGAAGAAAAGGGAATGAAAGGATTTTTCAATCAATGCATAATAAAATCAACTCAAATTCAAAAGATATAAACGTGGATATAATGCAGTCACTGGAAACCATTATTTGGCTAATTAAAATCCTTCAGCTATCCCCAGTGATTGTCTATCTCTCTTTAAAAATTCTGACATATATACACATAGATATGTACGTATATATACATATATATCTACACAATATAGATATATGTATAGATTAGAAAGTAAAAATCTTGTTTTAAATGAAAAAACAGATGAAAAACTGTTACTGGAACTCTGTTTCAGAGTTTTCCTTCTCTCTCTACAGGACATGTCACAATATACTATCACAAATACTGAAGTTGTTTGTTTTTTTTGTGAAAAGCCAGTGTTTTCTCACACTTTTTAAAATGTTACTACAATGAGGGGGGAAAAAAAGCAGAAACAAAGCCAAAAACATATCTATTGAAATCAGCTTTGGTTTCGCAATGAGACTGTATAAACTCTGGAACAGTTCCCAGAGAGGTTACGGAAGCTACATCCTTGGAGATTTTCAGTATTTGACCAGGTGAGTCCCCAAGAAACCTGATTTGACTCTGAAACTAGCACTGCTTTGAAAAGGAGCTTTGACAGAGTGTTTTCCAGAGGTTCCTTCCATCCTAAATTATTCTATGATTATTCCTATTCTATGATTGTCCCTCCGGCAGTCAGGTTCAATACCTCTTAACATTTTGTAATAAAGTCAATGAATTTAAAATAACTGTAATTGAGGATCGTGTTTCTAATATCCTCTAAAGGCAGAAGAGATGCATGAAGAAATTTTTTAAAAAGAGAGAAACAAGACACACACACACACAAAGGTGGAAAATAAAGTAAAAGAGCACAAAGGAGGAGAGTGAAGATGGCCGTCGTAGATGTAAGGGTGTGTGGAATGGAAAGACATGGATATCCTGAAGGTAAGGACATCCAGTCAATGAGGTTGACAAACATTCAACATAAAACAAAACCAAAGAGAAGAGACAAGAAGAATAATAAAATTAAACACTGAAGTATATGAACCATAAGAACATTGAGGCAATGAAGATGGAATGAAGGACAAGAGCTCTCAGGTCATGTATGGATAGGCCAGTAAAGGAACCACTCAAGTGTAACTTGACTACCATGGGTCTTGTGGGAAAAAAGAAGCTTTATTGGGATATAAACCCAAAATATTATTGAATGTTTGAGGAGGTTGGTAGGATAGTGTAAAATTTTATATAATATGTTTTGGGACAGTGGGAATGCGCAAAACTTCTGGGATGTTTAGGGGAAGGGACAAATGTGGGTAAAGGATTGGATCAAAGACAATTGGGCAGGAACAACCATGGAAAACATGGAGGAAAAAGGGATTAAAAGGAGTCGGCTGGATGTAAACAAGCTGCAGATCAGGCTAAGCCACACACCTGGTTACCATCACCTGATATATCATATTGTCTAGATGACCTTGATTTATTACATGTGTGGGTATGTGGGATGAAGATGCGGAGGGACTCTCTATCAGGGAGTGTAGTGATAGGACAAGGGGTAACAGTTTTAAACTGTAAGAGGGGAGATTTAAAATAGGTATTAGGAAGAAATTATTTACTATCAGGGTGATGAGACACTGGAATAGGCTGCCCAGAGAAGTTGGGGATGCCCCATCCCTGGAGGTGTTCAAGGCCAGGTTGGATGAGGCTTTGAGCAATCTGGTCTAGTAGGAGGTGTTGTTGTCCGTGGCAGGGGGATTGGAAATAGATGATCTTTAAGGTCCCTTCCAACCCAAACCATTCTCTGATTCTCTGATTAAAAACATCCACAAAATTCTTCTTATGGAAACACATGAGGGTTTTTCTCAGATTCAAGTATCATTTTAGGCCTCTCTTCCCACAGAACTTTAGACTCAAATATGCTGTAGTTAATTTTTTTACATGTATACAATTTCATAAGCAAGGTTCTTCATAACTGTGAATTCACCTAGACTTGTCTTACCTGTAGGATGACATTACGGAAGTTTTCATCACCCCTTTGTATAGTAAAGGATTTCTTTCTTTCTCCCCCAGAATTAAGAAATTCATCCAGTCTACCTTGTTCATCTGGCGTAATATCCTTGTATGCACTGACCTTTGAGACATGAGCTGAAAGAAATTTCCGAGCAGAAGAAGGGAATGCTGTGTTTTCTACACTATACTTTCCCAAACAGTATTAAAAGTTATTACTTATGGACCTCAGAAGTCAGAATACCTCACAATCCATAGACATACACACTGTGTTGTTAATTCTCAAACACTGTCAGACAAGCTCACACACCAAATTAGTGATGCCATAATCTTTGCTACAAAAGAGCTGATCTGCTCTTATTTACAGATATTCCATTTTTGGTAGAACACCTGCTATCAAAAGTTAATGAGTTTGAACTTACTTTCTGAAATGTACTGATACAGTCACAGGAGGTGATATTACAGTGTTTAATTTTTAATTTGTATTTTAAGCAGATGTGAAAATGTTTATCTTCTTCACATAAAAAAGAGGTAACTCTTTTTGTTTATATATACATTAGAGATTGGAAAGAGGCTGTAGAAGACAGACATGCTCTCCTAAGGCTATTAGGAAGCAATATTGAGACAATCCCTGATGACTGTAAATCAGATGATCTGGAAGAAGGCATGGCTGCCTCCGTTCTCAGACATGTATGCAGATAAGTCAGAAAGTCACATTTCAAACTTAACTGGAGACTCTAACCAGCCCAGTATCTGCTGAAGGGACAACAAATGAAAAAAAAAAAACCAAAACAAAACAACAATCCATGAGGTTTCTGGACTACGTTGATGAAAAGTTCCTAACACAGGTGATCAAGAAGCTGATGAGGAGAGGTGCTCTACAAGACCTCATACCTACTGCTAGGAAGAACAGGTTGGGAATGAGAAGATTGGGGCAGCAGTGGCTGCAGTGACCGTGAAACGGTGGTGTTCAGGATCCTGAGAAGAGTGAACAAGGTAAATAGTAGGATCATGGTCCTGGACTTCAGGAAAACAGACTTTGGACTATTCAGAGAACCTCTTCAAAGAATCCCATGGGACGCAGTCCTGGAGAGAAGAAAGATCTAGGAGAGTTTGTTGATATTCAAGGATCTACTCCAAGCTCAATAGCAATCCATCCTGATGAACAGGAGGTCAAGCAACGGCAGCATGAGTTGCTCTTGGACTCAAGGACTAAACTTGTGTATAAATGGGAAATTTACAAGAGATGGAAACAGGAGCAGGTGACCCAGTAGGAATATGGAAACACTGTCTGAGCATAGAGGAATGTGGCTAGGAAAGCCAGAGTTCACCTGGAGCTGAATCTGATGAGAGACATAAATGGCAACAAAAAGGACTTCTACACATATCACAGCAAGAAAAGGAAGACTAGGGAAAATGTGGGCCAGCTGCTGAATGGGGAAAGGCACCTTTAGACTAGACTAGACTAGGTCATCTAGTCCGACTGTCTGACCAATTCAGGGCTGACCAAAAGTTAAAGTATGCAATTAAGGGCATTGTCCAAATGCCTCTTAAACATTGACAGGCTTGGGGCATTGGCCATCTCTCTAGGAAGCCTGTTCCAGTGTTTGACCACCCTCTCGGTAAAGAAATGATTCCTCATGTCCAGTCTAAACCTGCCCTGGTGCAGCTTTGAGTCATTCCCATGAGTCCTGTCATCACTATGAGGGAGAAGATTTCAGCACCTCCCTCTCCACTTCCCCTTCTCAGGAAGTTGTAGGGAGCGATGAGGCTGCCCTTCAGCCTCCTTTTCTCCAAACTAAACAAACCCAGAGCCCTTACCCACTCTGCATAAGACATGCCTTCCATCCCTTTCACCAGCTGTGTTGCCCTCCTCTAGATGCATTCAAAGACCTTCACATCTTTCTTAAATTGTGGGCCCCAGAACTGCACACAGTACTCGAGATGAGGCCAGACCGGCACTGAATATGGAGGTACAATCCCCTCTCTTGACTGGCTGGTTATGCCGTGTTTGATGCACCCCAGGCTGTGGTTTGTCCTCTTGGCTGCCAGGGCACACTGCTGACTCCTGTTGAGCCTGCTGTCAACTAACACCCCCACATCTCTCTGCAGGGCTGCTCTCCAGCCACTCCTCTTCTCTCATCTGGTGACAAAGGACACCAAAAAGGCCAAAGAAAAGGCCATGCCTTCTTTGCCTTGGTCTGTACTGGTAGAGCAGCCTTCAGGAGGGAAAGCCTGGAGCAAGGAAAACTTGCCTTTGTTGGAGAAAGATTGGATTAGGAAACATTTAAATTAACAGGACATGTACAAGAACCTGACACAATGCACCCACAAGCGCTGATGGAGCTGGCGAGTGGCATTGCAAAGCTACCTTTGACTATCTTTGAAAGATCATGAGAAATGGAGGAGGTCCTTGAAGACTGGAAGAAAATAAATACCACCCTGTCTCACCTCTGAGACTTTGCACGGGTCTGATCTCATGGAGGTCACTCATTCATTCCTCTCTGACCCACACAGAAAGTTGAGCCCCCTATGGAAGAGGACAATACAGAGAATTTTATTTTTTTTTTAGCCAAAAGTCAACATCTTTACCCGTGCAGTTACCTCCTACCACTAATTGAGGCAGCTCTTAAAACTGCAATTTAGCTCTTTGTAGCTTCTTGTAAACCGTTTACTGTTTGAATACATTTCATCTCTTGATTTTCACCTTGCCATTATGCTTTATCATAGGCTTTCTTTTCAGTTAGAAGGGGAAAAGAGGAAAGATCACTCTAGTGTTCATCCAAGGAGCATTATTATCAATGGGAAAGGGATTTTGATGCACACAGCTGCAATAAAATCATTATATCCCTTCTCCATTGTCCACATTGCCATTATTCAGTATGCAGAGAAACCTGCCAAGAGGTAATGAGGTGACCTTCAAGGTCTTCATCTTCATTACGACCGAACAGCCCAGTTTTCACCCACACATACAGACATACAGCTTTGCATGGAGGTATTTTCTTAAAAATGCACCCACTGCAGAGGAGAGGGGTGGGGATTTGGTTTTTGTTTTGTTTTGTTTTATTTTATTTTCTCTTAGATGTTCGCTTCCATCATAACGTCCTCTACAGAGGAACTCCGGAGTGACTGAACGTGCAGTGGAGCTAGAAGGTTGAGAAATGCAACACACACGAAACAGCATTTTGTCAAGAAATCGGGCTCTGCTCCTTAGCTGCTCAAAGTTGCAGAATGATGGTCTCTGTACGGCTGGACAATTCTTTACTGCAGCCACCAGAGCTACTTGGTACAGGGCAGAAGACGTTCCAGTTAAAAGTCAGCGGAAATACAGCTATGGAAATTGTCTAATCACTCCCCTTCTCCCTCACACAGACTGCAGCAAAGCCCATTTACCATCCAAAAATAAAAAAACAAACCCAAAGAAAGAAACACAACACAAGCAAGCAAACCTAAACACAGCCATACAATTTGGTCCTTAAGCAGAGAAACTGTATTACCACTATATTACTCTGCCATTGCATACATAATTCAAGTGTGAAATGCCTTTAAATGCAGTTTAATTAACCATGCTACAGCTTAAGGTTGCTTGGTACATAACAAAGTCAGGCAGCTTCAGAATTTCCAAGTCCCCTGGTACTGCCTCCACCAAGCCTGAAACAATTCACTTGTCATAGAAAATCACATACCATAGCGGATGCTAAATAGGTATTCAGAGGGATTATCACTCCAGATAGCATAAAGGAAAAAAAAAGGTAAAGGGGGAATTTGCACCAGGGAATGAAATTTGTCATTTTTTGCAAAATACCTGTTATTGTTCAGAGAGCTTAGCATTTCGTCTGCTGCTCTTTTGTGCATCTGACTTAGTGTGAATCCTGCTAAATAAGTTTTGTTAAACAGCCTTTTATGCTGTCTCAGAAATCCCCCAAACAAAAACAAAGGCAAACATCTGCTTTGAGAAGCAAATAAGATGCCAAATAACTTTCCAAAAATTGACTCTTTGGTTCTCATTAGTGCTTTAACATAATATGTACATGTATGTATACACATATGCACACTGTTTTTTTGGTTTTTTAGATTATGTCCTGACACATTTAGCAAGAATTTTATGCAACAATATAGAGGGGTTTATAATGAAGTTTAAAGTTTTATTGACATGTATTCCAGTGTAATGGAATTTTCCTTTTACGGGAAAATATCATCAGTTCTTTTTTTCTCGGCAGGAAAATATCCCCTGACATACATTGCCAACAAAAGCTCATGGGTTAACTTTTCTCAGGAATTAAAAAAAAAAAAAATTGCTTAACAAAGGGAAAAACTATGAGTAAGTATTGACAGTAAGGTCTCACTATACAATAAAAAAAAAACAAAAAGGCAAAAAAGCAAACAAACAAAAAAACCCAAACAAGCAAAAAAATTGCCAAAACCAAACCAAACGACTGCTACATTTTCACCTTATTAGTTTTAATAATTTCCATTTTCCTGGTGACACTATGCTGTCACCTACTGGTTACAGAGTCACTTTATAATGCATAGTCATTTGAAGAAAAAGAAGAAACAATAGGGTTTGCTTTGGAAGATCTGGAATAACTTTCCAGCTAGTGAAAATTAATACAGTTTTCTTTAAAGTCAGTGGAATTTGGCTGGTTTACAGCAGCTGAGTGGCTAATGCTGGCTGCAGGAGAGAAGCTTTGGTCTACTCTACCACTAAAGCCCTTGGAGAGTGTCTCATCTTAAAATGCATCATGAGGTATAAGCTTTCATGTTAAAATGGCTCACATCCACAGATTTTTTCCTGCTGTGGATCACTATTGCGTTAATGCATGGAATAAAGCCCATCTGGGGACTGTTTACTGAAGTGCTTTCTCTAGTCGTCTACAGCAGACTTAAAGACTAAAACCTCTGCACACTCCTTTCACACTTACCCCACCGTTTTGCCCGACCACCTTGCTTTGCTTTTCTTTTTATTTGTGTGTCCTCTAGTACGTAGGGTCATCCTGGCTGGTTGTCACCTGCCTATTTCAACCCTGACATTCAGCCAAGAGCTCTCCTTTGCTGGGTCAGCTCATGGGGTGATTGCGTGCTTGTGGCATACGCTTCTCATTACCTCGTGTTCAGCATGGTCCTGTGCTGATGGTCTGGACTCACTGTCCTCTGGGAAGAGGACTGGGAATCAGCCCATATCAATTCCTGTCACTCCAGTACATGTACATGGGACTCCCTGAGCGAGGCAAAGGGAAGGGGTTCAGGCAAAGCTCCAGACTGTGGCTACAGGAAAGAAAAACAAAAGTTGTGTGGCCAATAATAGGTGAACTCTTGCAGAGTTTGCAGCTACTCTGAGAAGCCAAATCGTGTGTTTGCTGTAGATAATCCCGCTCAGCTTCTGTACATTATGACCCACATCTCTGACAACCCGCCATTGTCAAAAAAAAAAACCCTAGAGCAGACTGATCCTCAAGTCACCTGGTGGAATTACAAGTGTCCATCCTCCTATCTTCTGTGCTTTTGCCCCCTCTCTTATTACTCCAGCCGCTCTATCCTCCCATCACTTGTTTTTCAAAAAGGCATTTGCACTGAAATGTAGGAAATGGCCATTCCTTTTTCTGTTCTTTTCATGAACATACAGGTATCACTACATTTCACTATCATTTTTTTATCCCATCATGCATTTCCCTACTACAGTGTTTATCATCTTCTTGGCTTCCCAGCCATTTCTCCAGCAAGCTGCTTTCCAATTACCCAGTATCGATGGCAGTACCACACATGGAGAGTAGCTGAAGAAACAGCATTTTCAACATAACAGCAGGGCAAAAAAGATGCAGTATTAGAATAATTTATCCAGCTCTCAGCTTCATTAACATGATGAGCTTTGAGCCAACACAAGATACTAGGTACACCTGCCAAGTCACGCACGTTTCCAAAAGAAAAATATTTAAGGCATTAAAATAATTCGTCTCCCTTTGTGTTACCAAAAAATTCTATTTATTTTTCAGCGTACTTTATGTTACTCCTAAGGTGTAAGAAAATAAAACTTAAGCCCAAAATAGAGCTATAATCTGTACAGAAATTGCATGGCAATGAATCTCATTCATCAGCCAAAAACCTGCAGTTCGCTACCTTTTTTTTGCCATCTGGGGTTTGATTTCTTGATTTACACATTTAAACAGAATCCATTTGTCTTTGGGGACACACCTCAGGGTACCAATTCTTTAAAGCAGTGACAGAAATGTACACACAATTGTGACCATTTTTAGATAGAACATCAGTGCTTAAATATTGGCTGCGTGTCCAGCCTCTGAAGGAAGCAAAGGAACACAGCTTGTGGCTTGATGTGTACCAGTTTATCCCACCTTTCATGTGTGTACAATGGGTGGACGTTTGGAAAAGAAAGAGGAGAAAAAAAATCTGGAAGGCAGAAAGACATCAAAGTTTCTGGCAAGTCACCTGGACAAATTAGAGATTTCTTGGGTGAAGACCATGCTCTGATTTGTGTTTGTCATGTAGCCCTGTTTCACATTCTGGCTCATGTCTTTCACTGTGATATGTTCAAAAAAAATTAATTTTTTAAAAAAAGTGATCAATCTGCTATTCCCCTTCCACAATTCACCCTTAAGACACATTTCTTTGCTAAAAAAACTTTATAAAACACATCCTCCAACTTCAAAATTAGAGTCTTCCATCTATCTTCCTTCTCTGTTCTTCAGGAGTCACAAGAAAACAGTCTACAAGCATTTTGCAGAGAGAAAGGCTAACGAAAGGGTTGGTCTATTCGAGGGAGGAAAACAACTACTAACAGATGTTTGAAAGACCAATATGTTTGATCAAGACAAGATCTCTAGGGAGAGGTAATGTCTTCTATAATTCTGATGTAGCGATCTGAACCAATGATTATACAGTTTTTTGTATTTTTATTTCCATTTCTCTTCTCAGGTCAGCTACCATCCAGAGAGTGCCCCAATCAATAGTAACGACAAAGAGTCAGGACCCTGAATACAACAGGATCAGGTTTTGATCTGGTTATGTTGCGTGATTTCAGAACAGTTATTCCTGGTATATCTAATGATCTTAGTTGATGACATCTCAGAGCTTTTGAGAATTCAGGAAAGCTAGGATAAGCACTGGAGTACTGGGAGAGGATAAGCTCAATCCCTAGCTTCAAGAAGGAAAGAAAACAGGAAAAGTCAGAAAAAATGCAAAACTCGCAGCTTACCTTCAAGCCACACAAAATTTTTGCACAAAGAGAATTTCCACTTTGTTTTGATGAGGTCTTGAATGGAAGCCAAGGATTGGGCTTATGAATGACTTCAAGACCAGTCAGAAAGCCCAGCTATGCCAATTCATCAGCAAGGTTCAATCGCATTCCCAGGCTTATGTCCTGAGGAACGCATACCTGGCTATATATACCTCAACAAAATAGCTAACCTGTTTGTGCATAAGATCTGGGATGTTATCCTAATTCTACCCTTGACTTTGGGAAGGTAACACCTACTTTTTTCTCTATGTCCTCTGCCTGGAGCTGTGTAAGAGAGGGACCTAACAGCTTATCTAGCAGTTCTTCACTTCTGCTCAGCAGAAGGGAAAGGCCTGTACATATCAGCATCTTAACATGTGTCAGCCAATCTCAGAATGCCTTAAGAAACTCTGGTCTTTATTTTAATATAACAATATTGGCATTAGTTTTGTTGTGAATCCAGAAATGAACATCCTATCAAGGGAGTAATAAAACCATTATTTCCATCTTCATTTCATCTCTTATGTTTACACAATAAAAAGAATCAATCAATCAATCAAATACTTTGTAACAAAAAGATACAGAGTTATTATTTTGTTAAAAATACAATACATGTATCAATTGCATTTACAGCAGAGTAAAATAGTTGAAAGGCAATAAATGGTCAATTCATATCCACAAATTCTCCTAACCAAACTGGAGCTATAAATAATGGAATATGTGATAGAGTGACTCCGTCTTTGTCTGTCGGAGGACAACACTTAGCGTAAAGACTGCCACAACTCACAAGGTTGTGCTGAATCATAGAATCATAGAATAGTTAGAGTTGAAAGCAACCTTAAAGATCATCTAACTCCAGAAAAAATAGAAAATGCACACCGCACTGAATTTTGTACAAATGTTTTATAGGGATCAAGATGGAGTTCAGGTTTCAAAACAAGCTCTACATCTTGGAAAGACATAGACCCGTTCTTTCAACACAGGATATCATTTTAAAATGCTTGCTCTGAACAACGAGCCTTTTGTATTTACACATTTTACCAACATTTCTTTAAATGAAATAGCAATTTTCTGAACACAGTGCCAGATTGCAATGGTGGGTGTTTTTAGGGCATCTATTGCCCTGCTACATAATTTCTAATAGGGTTATATCAAATTCCCCTAGTAAGAGACAAACACCTGTTCTTCCTGGTTTTCAGCTGAAGATTTGAAGTTCCAAAAGGCAAAATGCTAGATACAGAAAAACAGTCTAGCAAATTCGTTCTTGAAGTGCCCTGTTCCTGGAGCAGTATCAGTCACTCAAACCCCCTCAACTATGCATTAGACATGTGAAATTCCCCATAACTGAGCTCACAGCTAGCAGCTTACTGAAGGTACTCAAAATGCTAATCAAAAACCAGCTTATTCATGGGCCAGCTACCATCTACAGGTATTTGATAGGGGAAAGTTGAAAAAAATGAATGAATCCTAAATAGCATTTTTCTGGAGCCATAATCTGATCAAGTTGTTAAACTTCATGGAAGAAGTACTGGATGAAGTACTACAGTCTCTTTTACTGAGGAACTCAAAACTAGATCACCTTAATGGGTACTTCTGGCTTTTATAGTCCATAAATCTGTTATACGAGAACAAAAATGTTTTAGCTCACATCACCTGATAAAATACTGAAGTCCTTCTATTAGCTCAGAGACTTTGGACCAGGAGTTTTTGTGAGGGAAATGAAAGATTGGATGGATTTTTACTGAGGTGATGACCAGGTTTAAAACTAAAGAAATGTTTATGTTTGAGATATGTAATGTGAATCAGGGTTTAGCCTTTAAAGTTTAAAGCTCAAAGTTCTGTGTGTGAGGGATAGAGAATAGCTATACTTCCATTTTGAGGTTATGACATACTGTGCTTTTGGGAAAAAATTAGAGGAGAAAAAAAAAGATAGCATTTAATAATTTCAAGATTATTTAAATAGAAACTGATATACAGGCATAAATCTTTAAGAAAGAAAGTGAGGAAATTTGCTGTTGAAGAGCTGCAAAACTATTATAATAGTAAGTCTGAAAGACTTTAGTCTAGAGAATGACGTATCTATGAAGAGGATGCTACTTCATGATTGTCAAATGGGCTGAAAAACCCAAATGTCTTCAACACTGTATTTTCAGTTAAGCATAAAGCTCAGAAATGCTGATTTACTGAGAGCAGGTCACTGAAAGAAATGCTGGCCACTTTGTCGGACTGACCCAAAACCAAGAGTTCTGATTCACAGAAGGTATTGAGGTTTGAAATTTGAGAAGGCTTTATTCACACTTGCAAGGAAACAAGCCTTTAGACAGCAAGAAAGAGAGAGACAGGGAGTCTTCAGAATGGATCATATCGAGCACCAGGGCCCCAAGGTACAGTCTCTATACTGCCTGATCCAGAGCAGAACTTGGTCTTGCAAACATGAGAAATCCCATATGAACTCTATATCTGTGTGTGTTTTGGTGGTGGATCTATGTTTCTTTTCTTCCACGGAGCAGATATTCTACTCTTGATTTCAGAATAGAAAAAGTCATCTGAACAAGCACATGCTCACAAAGTGTCCAGTCCAAGAAAACTTATTTTTTCCTGTCTGTTGGGGAATCTGAACAATCCCCTTTTGGAAAAATGGCTTGGATAACAACAGATGATATGATAAGACTGTAAGTGTACACAGCATATATATATATGTAGTATCTGAAACTGCCTGACAAGGTGTTTTCCGCAAAACTGATAACACTGACAATGACAAAGTTTGCCGAAATCAACCACCAGCTGTATTGAACCAGATTATCAAGGGACTCTCTGGGCAAAGAAGGAGCCCACTTGAAAAGATGCGTAAAAGAAGCATGAAAATTCGTGACCGTGGGGCAATATATTGGAGTATGAACAGAGTGGTGGTCAAGCCAAGCTGGATATTTCCAGAAGTTATCCCATTGGCATCATAACTTCCACTCAAGGCCTGATGGAGCATCCTCCCTGCCAGATGCTGTGAAGATCCTGCATCGTGTTAATGGGTTGATAGCGCAGGGGCAACAAGTAGGACCCACACCTGGGGTGTCAGGGTGTCAGTGCATAAGGGGGGGCTTTCTTATCGGCAGGTAGGTTAGCAGATTGCCAAAGCAGCATAAGTGCACCCTGGAGCACCCATGACACCTATAGAAGGGGTGGGCAAGTAAGAGACGTGCTTCTGATGTGTGCTTGCAACCTGGGCTTTTGGTGGGGTAGGGTGCACATAACTCCATGTGCGATTACAATTTCTAGGGATAGTTATAGAACGATGCTTTGACATTTGTAAGTGCTTATTAACATTTTGTAAGCATCCCGTAATGTGGTATTGTTGGTATTGATTCTGAATGTATAGTTCACTGATTGCCAGTTAATTACTTGTTGCTAGTATATCGATACAGCACTTTGATCCTGATTTGATACAAGCTACACGAGTTGAGCGGTTTTGACTGCGCCACCAATCTTGGAAGTGCACAGAGCCGTCAGTGCTGTGACACGACAGCCTTAACAATCTGCTTCCCCCACAGCCGCAGTTTTGATCTCTCCCAGGAAGTTAAATGTACTTACCTTTGTTGTTAAAAAAATGACTGCTGCTTTACTTGCCTGTCTTAAGTCTTTTGGCACACACCTTTCAGAAAAAGGTGGTTTAACCCTTTTTTTGCAAGTTGTAGCATCCTAAACCAGATCTGCTTTAGTTTTTTTTCTTCCCTCCCAGTGGTGCAAAAGAAAATAAGACACTTTGGGAAATTCGGACCCCTGTACAAGTAGTATTGGTTTGCCATAACCTCACAAGAAGAGCTAGCCCACTGCAGCAGGCAATGTAACATACGTTTCTACTCTGGAAATTACTCTTCACGTAGTTTCCACCATCTTCTCTTTCAGAACCTGATCCAGCGACGCCGAGACCAATCAAGAGTAAACGCACTCATGTGGAGAGCTGCTGAGCACCTGCACCTCTTCCAAAGGATCTGTGGGAACTCAGTATCACAAGAAGACAGGCTTCTTCCTTAAGATATTAATTTAAGCTAGTCAAGTTCATTAAAAATATCAGCTATAATTTTCTATCGGCTGCAGATCAAAGGTGCAGCTCTTTTTAAAAAAATTGATACTGGAGTTCATGTGTCTGCTTAATTCTGTTGGCTCGGGCCCAGTCGTTTTTCTGGCACCACACCGTTTTTCTGTAAGCAAAATATAAAGAAGATGTAGATCTGCGCACAAAGAAATGGCAGCTTTCTGACAGCAGTTTTCGTTCTTCGCACCAGATCTACTGCACTCAGCACTTCTCGTGGAAAAAAAGCAGGCGGTCAAAGGGTTGATGCACAGAGAACTGACACTATTTGGTAAAGCCTCTGAATTAATAAAACCTTAATATTTTTCAATGAATCTAATGCTCTGATCGCAATAATGTTCTTTTTTTGTTCAGTTGCTTCATTGCACACCATCATTGGTCTAATATCAAATCTCTGGCTTAATAACAATTTAGCTGGGCTGCCAGGACTAGAACTAAAATATGAAATGAACATTTTCTTGCACTTATGAATCTCTGAGATTGGAGCTTGCCCTTGCCATTCCCGGTGGTTTTTTCCTGACTTAACAAACTTGAACTATTAAAGCAGCGAAAAACTTTGTGACCTGAACGGAACTGTCTGTGAAGGGGCCGTGTGTCAGGGACAGTAGTGTACATCAGTCGCACAACTGCTTCGTTAGCTTCTTCCTTGAACTGATAACAATTAACATAGAACGCATCCAGCAAGGCTACATTACAGAATACAGTTAAGCACGTGCCTGTCTCCTTTGTAAACATGAAACATAAGGCACTACAGAATGAGGGTTGAAGGATTTCTGAGGCCTACAGTTTCCAAACATTTTAAATTTATCATACAAGTAGTGTATATGTTCATATCACTTATTTTCATGGTTTTTATTATTGTGCTATTACTGTAATTATCCAACAAACTTTTTAAAAAAAAAGTAATTCCGTGCATGTTCAATTTTATCTGTGATCTACCTAAGGAATATAGTATCTCGGGGAAAAAAGATTAACATATACTCTAGAAGCATGATCTGTTTCCGTATTTAACATGAATTCTTGACACATGGAAATGTTAAGATTTAGTGAAACATTATGGCCTTAATACAATGTACAAGCTGTTTTGAAAAATTAAACTCTTTGTGTTAATTTCATGCCATACTTTTTGGAGCAGCTTTAGCTGCAAATTATTAAAAATACATAATGCATCACAGGTTATAAAGTTGAACCCAATTCTGGAATCATATTCCCTGAAGAAACAACCATCCTCTCCTTTCATGGCTGGCTTTTTTTAATCTCAGATCCGGAGTTGCTCTGTAGTGAGGCATAGTAGGTCTTGGTTGAAGTTCCCCTGTAATTGCACAACCTGCTGTTCCTTGGCACCCACTACGTCTTTCGACAAGATGCTTGATGACAGAATAAATTGGTTGTCACAGCTGTAAGTGCAAAAGAAAGGTGGCTGGTTTACGCTCCCACCAGACTATTCTGCAATTTTAGGCTACTGAGGTGGTCCACCATGTAGTCTAGTAAATGAGATTATTTTTTTTTAATTACTAGCAAAAGGCCACATAGCTTGTATTGACCTGACAGTGCAAGTTCTCAGCACTTTCTGGGCTCGACTGTTTTTAACTTGGTTTAGCTGTGACAGACATGGTTTAGCTGTCAGGTTTAGGCACGGCTGGCTTTAGTTCACAGTGATAACAACTTGTTATTCTGTGTAGATTGAATTATCTGTGAACCTAGAATAAAATGTCGTTTTCAAGATCATACCAAAGGTCTCAGATTGTTAATACAAATCACAATGGTCAATCAGTATTGCTATAGGAGCACAGTCGTATTAAACTGACTTAGATATAACAAAGAGAACAAAAAACAGAAACTGAGATTAAATGAAAAGAAAGATTGCATATGTGGAATATGTTAGGAAAATGATAAAAATAAACTCAAGTGGCCCTCAAGATAGAGGATGAAGGGTCACTCCACTGCATTCATCAAAATCCTCCTACCAATTAGCTGGGGTTGTGAGCAACTTGCTCAAACTCCATCCCACCTCTGGCTGCATCTTCCTTGGATCTCAGAGGGACACCGTGAAGGTATAAATAACACCAGAGAAAAGAGGTGGGTACTAGGAAGATTTTAATGTATAACTACTTTACTTGTGTTATTTTTACTTGTGTTATTGAGGCTTTTCTGTATTATTTTGGACTATGAATGGTAGCATTATTATGGCTGGACTAACAATAGCTCTTTAATGGATTTGAATTAGACTGACAAATTAAACAAATAATAAACTTTTGGCTCCGCATATGTATGGTACATTCCTTTTTGCCACAGTAAAATTTTTGAGTGTAGCAATTGACGATGGTGGGGAGAAGCAGCAGGGGCTAAATCTGGTGCATAAGGAACACCCTTTGAGCGACAGATCCTGGGGCTGCCAATGCTGGAGAAAACTTCTGTCCTGCTTTTTCTGTGTGTGCCCCAAGCACGTGGGTCCCTGCCCCTGCGATCAGCTTCACGTTGATCAGTCAGGACCACTATGAATTCCTCACCAAATAGACCAGGGTTCAGAGGACGCAGGGATGGATTGGATCTTTTTTCTTGCCTGCATCGAGCTGTACCTTCTGTTACACCTTCTGCAAAATGCGGCGTAGAAGCTGTGCGTTCCTTGGCAGCAACAACTCTTCCAAGAAAGTCAAGGAAATGACAGCCCAAACTGGAACCAGCAGGAGCTGCACTAGGTTCACGGGAGCTTACAAGTGTTTCTTGAGTTCATTATCTAAGGGGTGCAAGTACCAACTGAAGGGCGGACGGAAGGAAGAGAGAATAAAAAATAGTAAAGCGGATTAAACTGCATCAGAAAAATGAATTGTTGTTCTGGAGTAAAATGGCCACAACCTGGAATATACGCACTGCAGTTTCTGTTTTAAACTCACACTTATTTTAATCTGTGCTTAGTCCCATGTCATGACTTACTTTTTTTTTTCTTCCTGAATAAGCAGATTAGAAAGCTGCTTAGCAACAGCGTGCACAGCTCTTATCTCTGTGCCTTAAGGAAGGAAAGGCAGTGATCTCAACTACCACAAACCTATGAATTTGACCTCAGTAGCATGGAAGATAGCAGAATACTTTCTGAAGAGATAATGATTACAGACAAGGTAATGACTGAGAAAAAGGCTCGCCAGAAGAAGATTGTACAGATTTAATCAATATCATGGATAAATACCATGTTTTTGAAATATATTTTGTATAATATTTTGACAAAGTACAGTAGATCTAGACTCCTTGAAAGCAGTTAACAAAAAAATCCATTTATTAAAACAGGAAAAAATGGAACTCTTAGTCATACAAAGAGCTGATTGTAAAGAAGACTAGAAAAGTGATGCTGAAATGGTAGCCTTGGTAAAAAGGAGATTACCAGAGAAGCTCATCAAAGCTGTTTTTTTCTGGTGATATGGGTAGAAAATGCCACCATTACAATAGAACTTATAAATGATGACAAACTGTGTATCAGCATTTCTCTATAAAGGAAAAAATGTCAAATGTTAGAGAAAGAATCAAAGCTTAAGGATTAGTTTGGCATGAGAAGTCATTTAAGTAAATTTAAGCTGGAAATGTAAGAGATTTATATCCAGTGGAACATGAAACTGAAACAGATCATCTCTTTCTACAGCGCGCAGAACTGACAGAGCCCATCACACGTCACACATGGGAGGAGGGGGAAAAAAGGTGACAATTGTATTTTAAGTTTTCAAAACTTCAGCTCCAGCAATAATGCATCATTAGCACTAAGTATCAGACTCCGAAACTGCCAACCAGTGATTAAACCACTTGGATCATTAATAACCTGCAGAATGTAAGAGAAGTTTCCCCATTGGGCTGTGATTAGGAAGCACCTGTGCTTGCATAGTTCAAATTAAGTTCATGATTTTGAACTAGCACAATTGCAACAAATCACACAATGTACTAAAAAAAAAGTGGTTTTGTTCTCTGTTATATTCTGACATGATTTCAAAGATTGTTTTCTTTGCCCCCCCCCGCTTAAATGTAAACACAGCTCACAAAAGAGGAAGAAAATATTTATTGATCTACTAGAATCGTCACAAGAACAGAAAGATCTCTGAAACGAAGAAGGGTATATAATTTCATGAGATGCAATGGCCGAATCCACCTTCCTGGATTATCCCACAAGTATAAAGAGCAATGGAACTCCTACCCTAACTCTGTAAAAACATTATAAGCTCGAGTTTATTACCTAAGTATATTAATTGCCTATTATTGAGGCACACTTTAATATGGGGAACATCCATTAGACAGGCTGAGGCATACAACCCAGGACCTCAAATTGAACTCTGCCCTGAAGGACTGGCACGTGTGGGTGAGACAGGGTAGCCCAGAGCATCTCAAATAGCAACAGGTAACTTCATCTGGACAACTGGATCCATCCTCAGATGTCTGTTACTCTGAGATCTATCATGGTTCCTGGAAGACCGCCCTGTGCATTACAACACTGTGCTGTTCCAGAAGTTGCGGGTAACAGAGTTCATCTATTTGCTTTATGAAACTGTCCAGTTACTTATATTAATTACTGTTTTCCTGGGTTTGTCTCATTTGTACAGACCATAACTTCCCTGGAGGTTTTCAAATAAGATAGTATGCAACCAGATCAAATCTCTCTCAAGGTGCATATGTCAGGATATAAATTGTATGGGAAACTCTCATTGTGGTATTCCCCAAGTATTTTGTTCTTCATGTTGTATTCTTAATAATGTTAAATATTGTTTTATAGGCATTGTTTCCTGGTTTTTGGTCACTTCCTAGTGTCTTTGCTTTGCCAGTCTCGTCTCCAATTTGGTTTCTCCTCTGGTTTTTGGTCCACATTCTGTTCCTAGCTCCCAGTTTCAGTTTCCAATTTTTCTTTTCCTCTTCCCTTTAATTATCAATTTCTCTTCAAGTATCTAATAATGTATTTCTAACTCTGAGATTTTCTGCTTTTATTGTCTGGCTGGACATAGTCAGATGGGACAACATCTCTACACAGGTCTTACCCCTTCTTCATTCAGATGAGACCTCCTCACAGTTAATGGTCCTATAGTTTCCCTGCTCCATCTTATGTTTTTTTAATCCAGACTGGGCAGTGCCCCAAGTGCCTAGATGTGACACGTGGATGAATTTTCAGGGAATTAACCATAAGCTTTCCCAGTTATCTCTGAAAATGGCTTTAATTTGGTTTCACATTAGCCAATTTTGCTCAGATTTTCTTGGGTGGAACCAATTTCCTTTTAGTCTCCCAGTTTTAAAATACTTGCACTAAAGCACTTAAAAGAAGAAGGGAGGGGGAGGGGAAGAGAGAAATGTTTGAAAATTTGTAACCCATTCTCCTTTAGTCATGTTCCTGTAAACAGTCTTATTAATTTTTAAAAATAATATTAAATGACTCATAATCATTGATCTTGGAGAGAAAAATGTCAAGCAATTTAAAAATCTGTCATGCTGTTAAACATGTTTACTAACCAGCATTGAAACAATGAGGTGTGCAACGTGTCCTGGTGAGATTAAACAAACAAACCCAAAATAATCTTGTTTCCATTTGTAGATAAATTACAGGGGGGAGAAAAAAAAAAAAGAAAGAAAAAAGAATGAAAATACGTATATTCAGCAATCTCTGGATTGTTCTAGCAACTTCAAGTCCTTGGAAAACAGTTAATATTTATCAGCTCTTCAGTTACTGCATTGTACTGTGCTCTGACTTCATATTTCTTGGGCTGCTCCTCTCATTTTCTCCTGACCGATCTCAGTGAAATACCGTGAAAGGCAAAAGGATAACCACCCTTCATAGCCATTTCCTCTCTTTTTTATCTCACAATACTTGGTTCCTCATGACCTTTACACCCCTTCCTGTTGCTCAGCCATGTAAAAGATACCTAAAAATACTGAACACTTGGATACGACCTCTACCAGATAAAGGAGTAAACAAATACATCTCCTCACACCCCTCTAGTATGTGTTTCTGCACCACTTCCCTGATGATAAATTAGACTACAATGGACTTAGGGCAAGAGTTAGCTGCCAGGCTCACATCTGACGTTCAAGTTTTGAATTAACTTTTAGAAGATGTTCCTACGAATTATCAATTCTTTTGCATCTGCAGTCTTCAACCTGGCAATCTTGTAAGAAATAATCACTGATAAAATTTCTTGCATTTCTGGTTTTAGTCACAGCTGGGAGCTTAACAAGAACAGCATCTTCTATCAAGTTATTTTCATGTGTAGTCCTGCCCAGACACTGAAATAATAATAAAAGAAAGGTACTGCATTTCTGTATCAGCTTAAAAGCTTTGTTTTAAAGACAATTCTAAAGCTGGACAAACTTTTGATGGTTTTTTTTTTTTTGGGTTTCATTCTCATTTATTTAAACAAGACAATAGAAACAAACCCTTAACATCATGGGGGGGAGGAGACCTTCCAAGGGCAGCAGATTCAGGGAAATCTTACACAGGAACCTAGACTTCATGTTTCTCCAATCCAGTGCCGGAGATGCCACATGGCAGATCAAGCAAAGAGGCACTAGGCCATATAACAGATATGGCAGCTCCTCCTTAAATGAAAATGCCTGGGGTAGGCACCCAGGAGAAAGTACCTTCCAGTAGCCCCTTTTGTGTGTGGGTCTCACTGCAGGACGTGAAAGTCCTGGGACTCTGACAGACAAATATCGAAACTGCATTCCTTTTAACACGACAGACACCAGCTTCAACGTACAGCTCTGCTGCTGTTGTTCATGGACTTCCTCATGCAAGGTCTCCCACAACATGCAGCAGGAGAGAAACTGCAGTACGTACAACAAAAAAACCCAACTCTATATTTGTGTTCCTAGAACATGCAGCATCCTTGTAGCTTTGAGGAAAACTGCAAGTGGCATCATCTCACACCTGTTTCCTCATTCAAGGTATGAAAATTAGGAAACTAACAGTAAACATGAACATACAGAAGTCTATGGGACCTGACGAGATGCACGCCAGAGTCCTGAGGGAATTGGCTTGATGTAGTTGCCAGGTCACTCTCCATGATATTTGAAAACTCATGGCAGTCAGGTGAAGTCCCCGGTGACAGGAAAAAGGGAAACGTTGCACCCATTTTTAAAAAGAGTAGAATGGAGGACCCTCGGAACTACTGACCTGTCAGCCTCACCTCTGTGCCTGGGAAGATCATGGAACTGATCCTCCTAGAATCTATGCTAAAGCACATGGAGGACAGGGATGTGATTTGAGACAGCCAGCATGGCTTCACCAAGGGCAAGTCCTGCCTGACCAACTTAGTGACCTTCTATGATGGAGTGACTACATCAATGGACAAGGGAAGAGCTATGGATATCGTCTATCTACTCTCTAAGGCTGTTGACATGATCCCCTACAATATCTTTCTCTCTAAACCGGCGAGATACGGATTTGATGGGTGGACTGTTCAGTGGATGAGGAATTGGTTGGATGGTCGCATCCAGAGGGTAATGGTCAACAGCTCAATGTCCAGATAGAGATGGGTAATGAGTGGTGTCCCTCGGGGGTCCGTATTGGGACCAGTACTGTCCAATATCTTCATCAGTGACATAGACAGTGGGATTGAGTGCACCTGCAGCAAGTTTGCAGATAACACCAAGGTGAGTGGTGTGGTTGACACACCTGGAGGATGAGAGGCCATCCAGGGAGACCTGGACAGACTCAAGAAGTGGGCCAGTGTGAACCTCATGAAGTTCACAAAGGCCAAGTGCAGGGTCCTACACATGGGTTGAGGCCACCTCTGGTATCAATACAGGCTGGGGGATGAAGGGATTGAAAGTAGCCCTGCCGAGAAGGACTTGATGGTACTAGTGGATGAAAAGCTGGACGTGAGCCAACAATATGCACTCACAGCCCAGGAAGCCAACTGTATCCTGGGCTGCATTAAAAGAAGTGTGGCCAGTGGGTCAAAGGAGGTGATCCTGCCCCTCTACTCTGCTCTTGTGAGACCCCACCTGCAGTACTACGTCCAGTTCTGGAGCCCTCAGCACATGAAAGACATGGACCTGTTAGAGCAGGTCCAGAGGAGGGCCACAAAAATAACCAGAGGGATGGAACACCTCTCCTATGAAGAAAATCTGAAAGAGTTTGGGTTGCTCAGCCTAGAGAAGAGAAGGCTCCCGGGAGACCTAATTGCAGCCTTTCAGTACTTAAAGGGGGCCTACAGGAAAGATGGGACAAACTTTTTAGCAGGGCCTGTTGTGATAAGACAAGGGGTAACGGCTTTAAACTAAAAGAGAGGAGGTTTATACTGGATAGCAGGAAGAAATTTTTTACTCTGAGGATGGTGAGACACTGGCCCAGGTTGCCCAGAGAGGTGGGAGATGCCCCATCCCTGGAAACATTCCAGGTTGGGTAGGATGGGGCTCTGAGCAACCTGATCTAGTTGAAGATTTCCCTGCAGTTGGACTAGATGACCTGGAAAGGTCCCTTCCAATCCAAACTATTCCATGATTCTATGATTCTATGAAATGTAGAACCTGAAATCTTATGATCTTCTCAAATGGCTTTTTTTACCAAAATCATTCTCCTTCAGTGGTAGCCTTGTATAGCAGTGTGTGCATGCATACATGCATTATATTCTATCTACCTATATTCAATATTGAGAATAATCCTTTTGGTTTTAACATGAACATCAATAACTCAAAGGATCACTGGATAATCTAATTGTAAGATGTTATATAAGATGAGAGATATGTGTAGTACCTGAAAGGTGCTATAAAATGTTACAACCATAATTATATAAATTGTTTCTAAGATATGAAGATCCAATCAAAATAATTTTAATGGGATTGAGTTTCCAATTCCCTTAAGCATTTAGGAGAACTAATGGGAAAAGTTGATTTTGATGGCAATGAGGATCTCACAGCTTTGAGGGAGAAGAAGGGTGGAGATGGGGAATGGGGGAATGAAAGAATTATTTTTTTTTTCAATTTAACTACAATGGTAGTGTGTAAAACTCAGAATTCTGCTTCTTTCATTCAGAGACCAATATTTTCAAAAAAAAGGTTATGCTTCTACCTATTGAGCTCAGCTTATTTGAGTCAAGATTTTGCCTGTTGTGTTACCTGAAATGCATTCAGTTAAAAAAAAAAAAGTATATCCCTGTAATCTATTTGCAATTCAAATGTGAAACTTCCAACAAAACTGCAGTGCATCAACCCAGAACAAACAACTTATCAAACCCCATAAACATGGCATGATCCCAGTAATGAAAAATGAGTTTTGCAACAGCCTGTAATTAGCATGGGAATGACAGGCGCGTTCTAAACCTTTCTGAACATATGGGTAATTATTGAAGAGCTCTGACAGTAATGCATCAACAAGCCTATCCCTCTTACTGTGGTTCTACGTTCCGGCTGCCTCTCAGTGGATCTTAACATGCCATTCAGTAATTTGGGGTAAACCTCATCACCCAAGAGCAATGATAGGGTTCCACCCATAATGAGAAGGAAATTAAAAGAGTCATCAATTAAAAGGAGTGTGAGATTCCAGATCAGCACCCTAAAACATTTTCTATTTCCAACCTGTACTCTTTCCAACCTTATAATTTGCTGGTGGGAATTTTCAAATTTCTGCTATAACGGGTATTTGCCTATAATTCTATAATAAGGAAGTGGAGGAGGGGAAAGAAAGAAAACCTGTACAAAATACATTAAAAGAAGACGACTGTGGACTTCATCAAGAGCCTCACAATTGTATAACCTATTGGCCCAGAAGCATTTAAATCCCCAAAAGATGTAAATTTTTGTTAATACCTTGTATTATGGTAGTATCTTGAGGCCTTCCCACGGTGAAAGAAGAAACCTCATTGACGAGTCCATTGCCCAGAAAGATAAATAATAAACAGAGAAAGCCAGTTTGGAAGCTCAGAATGAACCAAATAACAGCTAATAGAAAAGCACAGCCACTCTCACTACAGAAAACGGGAGTACAGGAGGAGGAATAGTCATTGATCTGTTCCTTAAGGGTTACATAAATAATCTTATCCTGCCATCAACACTCAAATTTTTATTTATACTTAACAGCTAAGTAGTTTTTTCGCAATGGTATTGAAAGACAGAGATGAAACTGGATACTGGAACAAGAATCCCTAAGTCTAATTAATCAGGCTTTTTACCCTAAAACTTCCTTTCTACAGCCAGTAAAGCTTTAAAATGGCTTGCAGTTTGATTTTCATTTTAGATATATAGAAATGGGGGTGGGGACGGAGGGAGAGTGAAAAGAGAAGGCGAAGGGCTGGGGATAATATTCACCTTCACACTGAACCACTTCTCCTAGCCTAAGTTATATAGCAGAAGAAAGGACAGGAGTGAGCTGACATCAATCATTCTTATGGATCTTTACTTTTTATTCATTGTGCTATTGATCTTTTTCAGCATTATTTCATAGGTAGATTGCAATAAAAGTCATTTCTTATTATGTTTCCATTTTAACTCATAAAGCATATGACACAATAGTTTTTGAAGGAAGGACAGGTTCCCTAAGGGAAAGAACAAAATCCTAGGTAAAAGCACAGATTTATTGATCTCTCCTTCAATAATAATGATTAAAATCTAACCAAGCACTATTGCCTTAATAAATTATTCAGCTTTCTTTCCCTCTTCCGCATTCCAACTGAATGCACACCAAAAAAATAAAAGCTCAATCACAAAATGCTGAAAATACTGTCTTCTTCGTACAGTGAGCCATGAAAATGTTAAAAACACGTGAAATAACAGCATCTTACAGACAAGAAATATTTTGGCCCAAAGCCCAGCTGACCAGCAACTGGGGAAAGAAAACAACATATGTCCTGGAAAGGAGGGGAAGAGATTTTGTCAGCTCTTTCCATTTTCTAGGCAAATTTAAGGGCACTGTTTTCCCTACTTAATCACGTTTTCTCTTGCAATGGAGCAACGAGGACTGTGCCCATAACCATAACTCTGTCTTCTCTATGAGAGTACATCTCCTGTGGGTTAAGCTGGAGGCTTATACTCGTGTATCAAGTGTCTTCACTTCATCCCAAATCTCAGGAATGTTTCATTGTCAAGGCATTTTCTGCCTGGGACTGCTCCTGGGATACGCAGCTCCGAAGCAGAGATTTTCAGATCAAGACATGCTGCTCACGGAAATAAAGCTGGCAAAGGATACAATTTGTGAGTTAGCTTAAAATCTTGTCCCTTCATTTTAATTTGTTAAAACTTCCAAGCTGATGCTTCATTCAAAGTTCCGGATAAGATTAATGTATATTGTATATCCATAAAGAATTAAATAAATGCCACAGTAAGTAACCTTTCATACTCAGTACACTTATGCATACTATGCATCTGAAAAGTTCCTCCTTTTGAATAAACGCTTGATGAAATAGTAAGAAGACCAGCATAAAATAGATAATATTTCTAGACAGTGATGATGCATTAAAAAGAAATGTTTCATATAACCACTCTCAAATTAACCTCTAGGCCACAGCTATAGTACATAATTATCTATCTGGATTGCTAGGGAAATACTTGTCTATCAAGATGACACTGGCTATGGATATGAGTGGATAGAGGTGTCAGTCATTTAAAATAAGATTAATGATTTAAACTATAAAGATCTTACATTAACTTTCCAGAAAAGTCAAAAAAATCATACAAGCAACCGTTTTCTCTTGTGAATATAATTCATATAGTTTTCAATCAAGGACAATGTTTAAAAGCATGCATGCCTAGTTTGATATAACCTGATAATAAGGTTTTTTTGATACCAGTAGTTTTCTTTAAAAGACGTTACCTAGCTTTATGGAAAGAATTGGCTGGGATATTTGATAGATCAACCAGATGAGATGATATTTATACAAACTGCTACAAGAAAAGTTTGCTATTCGTGGATTTTGGTGTACTGGGTTTGTGTGGCAAGGTTTTGGTAACCAGAGGGGCTACAGGGGTGGCTTCTGTGAGATGCTGCGAGAAGCTTCCCCCATGTCCAACAGAGTCAATGCCAGCCAGCTCCAAGATGGACCTGCCGCTGGCCAAGGCTGAGCCCATCAGTGATGGTGGTAGTGCCTCTGGGATAATATAGTTAAGAAGGAGGAAAAACGCCATGGAACTGCATCCAGGGAGAGAGGAGTGAGAATATGTGAAAGCAACACCTCTGCAGACACCAAGGTCAATGGAGAAAGAGGGGAGGAGGTGCTCCAGGCACTGGCAGAGATTCCCCTGCAGCCCATAGTGAAGACCATGGTGAGGCAGGCTGTCTCCCTGCAGCCAATGGAGGTCCATGGTGGAGCAGATATCCACCTGCAACCCACGGAGGACCCCACACCGGAGCAGGTGGATACATCCAAAGGAGGCTGTGAATCCGTGGAGAACCCACATTGGAGTAGGCTTCTGGCAGGACATGTGGTCCCATGGAGAGAAGAGCCCACGCTGGAGCAGGTTTGTTGGAAGAACTTGTGACCTTGCAGGGGGACCCACACTGGAGTAGTCTGTTCCTGAAGGTCTGCACACTGTGGAAGGGACCCACGCTGGAGCAATTTGTGAAGAACTGGAAGGACCCACATTGGAGAAGTTCATGGAGGACTGTTCCTGGTGGGAGGGACCCCACGCTGGAGCAGGGGAAGAATGTGAGGAGTCCTCCCACTGAGGAGGAAGAAGTGGCAGAGACAACGTGTAACGAACTGACCACAAGCCCCATTCCCCATCCCCCTGCGCCGCTCGGGGGGAGGAGGTGGAGAAACTGGGAGTGAAGTTGAGCCCAGGAAGAAAGGAGGGGTGGGGGGAAGGTGTTTTAAGATTTAGGGTTTTTTTATTTCTCATTATCCTACTCTGATTGGATTGGTAATAAATTAAACTAATTTCCCCAAGTCGAGTCTGTTTTACCCATGACGGTAATGGCTGAGCAATCTCTCCCTGTCCTTATCTCGACCCACGAGCCTTTTGTTGTATTTTCTCTCCCGTGTCCAGCTGAGGAGGGGAGCAACAGAGCGGCTTTGGTGGGCACCTGGTGTCCAGCCAGGGTCAACCCACCACATTTGTAAATTATTTTTTTGTGATTTGAAATCAGTGCTATCAAATGCAAGCATAGTTCCACATTTCAAGCATCAAACAAGTCCACAAACAGAATCTACCTTTTTGTTGTTTAAAATACCCAGAACCTATTCCTTCAAGGCTGATCTGAAATAAATTCAAATTAAAGCAAGAATGCATGCAGTCTGAAATTCCTCCTTTTGAAATTGTCTCAACGCCCTTACGATATTCAAATCAGCATAGCATAAATAACAATTCCCTCCCAAAAACAAATTGTATCAGTGTTTTACGATCTGCTGTGATAGGTGCTAAAATAGCTTCACTTAGAAGAATAGGCACCGAATATGTACCAGGTATATGAATTTCACAATAGATAATGCAATAAAGCATTTAACTTTCAGTTCATATACACAGTGCTTTACAGTGTGAACACGTGCTCCAAGTGCAACTTTTACTGACCTTTACGTCTGTCAAAATTGATCTCAACTTTACACAGGTGCTTCTAAAACACCACAAGTGGCCACAGCAGTCAGGGTCACCTCTAATTCAGTATAGCATAATCTCTTTTAGCTGGAGACAGATACTAAATGACCAAAACAAACAACCTACCTGCATACTATTCATTTACCCAAACACCTTCCAGCTAGCCCCATATAAATGCCATCTCTCATTGAAATAAATTGTGCTACGACCAACCCCAAGGTGCTCTCCGGCTTCACTTCTGGTGGGGACTGCCAGGGAAGCAATGACTTTCTACATTTATAATGACAAAAACTGGAAAGAAAAAGAAAAAAAAAATTATTTCCTAATACAGTTGTTCTTTTCTGCAAATCCAAACCCCTTTGAATCTGCAGATGTTTTCCCACATTCCAATCAGGAGCGAGTGTCTTCGCAACGCTGTTGTTACGTGTTTTTTGTGACAGTCTCTGTCATACTCAGAGTAGGAGGAAGAAAATATCTCATTGTCAGACACTATAAAAATCCTAATTAATCAGTGGGTGGATTATATATATCATATATTTTAAGACATACGAAATGTTTGCCTCTCCTGGAGCAGACAACAGCTTCAATATATAATCCAAAAAGTTAGAAACATCAGAGCAGTCAGGATCCATTTTTGCGGTAGTGAAGACAGAAAAAAATCCTCTTTTTATAACATGAAATTTGTTTCATTTATGAATAGGAATACAGGGTGTGGTGACCTGTGATAGCAGAGAACTGAATTTGTTGACTCGTAAGGTTTCTTCCCCCAAACCAGCAGCTCTGTTATTGGCTCTGGTATGTATCTGTTGTGTATTGCATATTTTTGTTGCAACTCAAAAGACATTATTTATGATGAATCATGATATATTTGAAAATTCACAAGCCCTGAATCAGTTAGATAGACACTCCACATTTTATTTAGAAATGGATACCAACATGTCCATGTCAAGTTAAAAGTAACACTTAAATGAAGACTTTCCAGTACAAATTCAAATGACAAAGCTGTTGTGTGAATCCGCTATAGTGCAGATAGTAACATTGTAAAGCTGGCTACTTCTACACGTAGTTTTATGTCTGTTATTCAATATTACCTCATCCAGTAGGATGTTCTTTCAAAGCCAGCTCTAAAATGTGCAAAACTGCATCTTAGATATTCTGAGCAATGAAATACATTGCCATGGAGAGATACTAGCTAGGGGATTCCTCAGGGAGAGCGTGTAATTATCCAAAGTGAAAAGCAGGACAGGAAGATATTGACAGACCAGGACTATTGAATTTAGGAGTAACTGGGCAGGCAATGATATTGACTCTCAATAAAGTTTTCACTCAGAGCAAGATTTAATCTGTGAGAAAACCAATCTTAATATAAAGGTATATGATTTAATTTTTTGCCCAACAGAAAACCTCAAGGAAGAAGAAATAGAGTGAACATCCTCAGCTTCCCCGAACGAGCACAGATTCGGTGTTTGAGTCACTATCTGTTAGTCTTTCTCTCTCTCAAACACACGCCTTCTCAGAGTATGTGTCGTTCTGCCCAGCAGTTAGGCCATAGAATTGCAAATGGGACTCTGATTTCTACATACAATCTGGCACCCCACAGTAAATATTTTATATTTCGCATTATTTGTTTCTAGGAGAAAGGATTTAATAAGCCAATATTTTACTGAAAAAGAGAGCAAACC
Source organism: Burhinus oedicnemus (assembly GCA_008921705.1). Lineage (NCBI taxonomy): Eukaryota > Metazoa > Chordata > Aves > Charadriiformes > Burhinidae > Burhinus > Burhinus oedicnemus. The sequence goes on along the minus strand of VFFE01007640.1, from coordinate 1,455,325 downwards.
AAAACAAAGTTCCTTGTCCTGGTTAATCCTTCTGGCTTGCAATGGTGCTAGGAATGGAGAACAGGTCTTCCAACCCAACCCTACGTCATCTCTGCCTTCCAGAATAAAAGTGTTTCCCTTAAAGCCACACAGCGTTTCACACACACACCCAAAAAAGAAATCACACTTGACAATACCAATAAAATTTGAAATTACAGATTTACGCAAAGCATATGGTATTATAAAGTATTTGGAAGAAGGAGTGGTCGATAAATGTGAGTTTTTGAAAACTAGAAAGTCCTGAAATTTTCACTTTGCCTGTGTGACATTGGTGTGCACTACCTAAAAGAAAAGGGACAAGAAGCCACTATTAGCAGAGCTCGCTGCTCCTCTAGATCTTGAAAGGGGAGAGTTAAGTGCCCAAATGCTGAGTGGAGGCATACCTAGTCAAAGAAAGGATGTCACAGAAGAGGCAGAGTCCAAAATGCAATCTTTGTATGATATTTAGCTATAAAAAGCAGAAGACATGCCTGAAGCACCAAGTTAGCTTCTGTGGATCCTGCGCTCAGGTACTTCATTTTCTTAACACTGTAAAGAATCTGGGCTACCTTGGAGACAAACGTCTTTCTAGGACGCAACAAGACTTCAGTTCCTAGGTCTCCTTGTGAATCTGGCATGGCTCAGCATTACACAAGAAAGTCGTGTAGAACTTTATGAAATTAAATTCAATGGATGCATGGAGAACAATAACGGTATAGACACAACCTCATCCTACAAAGACTTGCCTTTTCCTGTCTGTCTCATTCTAAGAAACAGCTGTCTAAGATTGCAAGGACGCAAAGCAGTTCAGTGAAGAAATTTTCAGTGAAGAATCTTTACTCAGTCAACTAAATTTGAAAAGAAGATCTAGAAGAGCTGATTGAAGCATTCAAGATGACACAGAGAAGAATTAAAAGGGATTATCTTATCCACTTTTTACAGTCTAGTAAAAAAGATAATTTGATATTATTAGTCACTGTAGGGGTAAATTTGTAGTACATAAGAGGAAATATTTATTGGTATACTGAGAATTTGGTGATTTTCGGGACTTTTCCACTTAGACTGGTCAGAAACAAATGCTGCACATGAATTGAAAATGTGGGTAACCGAAGAGGTGTGGAGAAGGTTTTTATATTTTATACATTCACCAGAGGAAAATTCAGGCGCAGACTTACTCCTAAGGGATTCAGGAAGAACATCTTCTTTCATGAATACTCCTACTTCCTTCTTCTCCTGCCTCATGTTCCTCAATGAGTCTTCACAGTTAGATAGGAGCCAACTGCCACTGCCAAAAGCTGATATCTCAGTTGCAGTCCTCTATAATACCATGATTCAGGTCTAGCTAGATGCAGTACTGAATGACTGAGCTAAATGCAGTTGATTTAGAGACTTTTAAAACATGTGCTTCTGCCCTTGAGGTTCCGTATACGGCAGATTCGAACCACTTCAGGTTTGTTTGCACGTTACAGGACAGATATGCCTCTGAAAAACTATTAAAAGTGTGCCACGTGCATCCCTTTCCATGCCAGAGTCTCTGCTAAAAAAAGTTTTTTCAGAATATACGTCTAGCTCTTGACGGCAATTGAGCAGGGTTTAATAGTACAGCCTCTCTACCCCTCCTGCGTCAGAAAATACCACAAACATTTGGCCACATTTGGAATTCCTGAGCATATAGAGGAGGTTTGAATACAACTTTGCTCAGGTTTAGCAGGAAACAATTAGAAGAAAGAAGTAACTTTCAAAAGAAAATACAATCAGACTTGACTGGAAAATGGGAGTCCCACTTCAAAGAAAGTTTCTTCCTGAATTTCTTTTCATTCCGTTACTCCATTACAAAGACCACCGTTGTGAGCAAAGTCTCACATTTCAAGCTTCTTCCAAGAGAAATTTGCCACTTCAATGCTTTCTAAATCATAAAAAGTTCTAATGTTGGATTCAAATACCTTTTACCTGAAATTTGTGTTATTCTATTTTATGCAGTTGTTAAAAATACATTAAAGAGCCAATTTTTGAAATGAAATATTTTTATTTGATTTTTTTTTTCTTCATGTTTAGATTCATGGTGATTTTTAAGATAGGAACTGTGAAAATTCTTAAAATATGAGAAAACTTTTCCTAACAATAGGTTAGGATACTTTATAAGAGTGATGACTCTCTTGAGCAGTGCAGTTTTCCCCAGAGTTATATTTACCCCCAACACACCATTTTTACCCCTAATGCAATCCTAATTTTTTGGAAGATTTTTTCAACTGCACGTTCGTACTGTATATTGATCCAGAGAAATGACTAGTTAGACTTGCTTTTCATTTATGCACATACATTGCCTCTTTTCATATAATTGCAAATTAAATATTAACAGCATTGTTACCTTAGGGAGTCAACAGTATCATGTAAACAAATTTAAATCTTAGAAACTGATTGTGTGTTTAATAGAAATAATCAGTCTTTTTTAACACTATGACCTGCAATTTGGATTTCAGAACAATAATTTGTTTTTGTAGGACAGTTCTTTATTGTTTAGAAACATTTGCTGTAATTATTTCTGTTTTTACAAGGACTACTGTGAAAATAAATAAGGTAAAATGGAACTGTACAGGTGCAAACGATGACACAACAGCCAAAGTCATAAAGAATAAAGCCTGTGGCATCTCTAAAGGACTAATTTAACTTGCCCATACAAATAGAACTTTCCAAAGAAATTCTGTTCATGTTCCTTTTCTGAGTAAAGTTCATTTGAATGATAATTTAATCATTGGCAAACCCTGTTCGTTTGCAATTCAGTATCTTAGGTTCATGCCATATTAGTTGGTTTCTCTGTGATTTGTGTGTTGCAAGAAAAGTCATGGGTTTTCCATCCGAATAGATGTAGGAAGATTTAGGGGTGTTTGTTTTTGCACTGGAGAGGGGGTGTTGGTTTGTTTCCTTTTCATATGTGTATGATTTTATTATTTGAGCTATGCTTTTCCAAACAGAACATCGGTGTTGGTATTTGACTATGCCCAATACTCCGGAGCAGTGAGTGTGGAGGGGTAGTTAACAATGAGGCATCCCTGCACAGCAAGCCTTGAAATCTTTTGCTTGAATGCGTAATGCCAATCATTTATTTTCATTTTCTTCCAGCTGAGATGAAGATAGTTAGCGCGAAGTGAAATCAGAAGGTCAACTTCTGCTAGTCATAAGCCTGGGAGCAGCTCTCCCATCACAAACACTGCAGGATATTATCTTAATCTTTAACAATTAGTCATCAGATAGTATACAGATAATTTGTATAGTGTCTGTCACACTGTGACCCTTTTCTCAAAGAAAAAAACCTCACATGCTGTCAGCTCTGCCTTCCTTAGCCCTCAGGAATCTGGCTAGTTTCCTTGTCCAACACAAAAGATCACAGGGACTATGCAAGACTTTAGTTTTTTCTAATATGGGGGTAAATTTACTTCACAATCCCTCCATTGGGCTCCACTCAGAAAATGTGCATTGTTTGGCTAATGTTGGCTGCCTTTATCTTCTCACGTTTCAAAGCCCTAGAAATTATTGTGCTGCAGGCTCTATTCTTATCGCATGGTCAGTCAGGTGCTTTTACCCCTCTCTTTTTACAGATGAACAATAGAGTTTAGAGGCTTTAATGAAAAATGACCAAACATAACAAACTTCTCGAGTGACCAACTGACATTTACATATTTATTTTTTCAGCAAACGTAGGCTTTTTGAAGTATGTCTTCTGTTCAGAGAACTATTCCAGCCACCGCTAGATGCAGCTGTGAATACACCATCAACATAGACCCAGAATATCAGACTGGGCGCCTGGAAAAGGAAAACCGTCCTTGTGATAGCAAGCTTAGACTGGTTTAAAAATTTTTTCAGTAACCCATGGAAAATTTACTTCAGTTAGGAAAAGTAACTGGCTCTTCAAATTGTAATCTCTTCTTCTACTATTCTTTCCTTCATTCATTATATATCTTTTAATCTCTGGATGAATAAAGCTGGGATTTTGTAAAGAATAGGCTTGTCTGATGACCTCAGATCATTTCTAGAGCAGACATAGCCTGTAAACCAAGCAGTGCTATGACAGAGCAAAAGAAAGGGGAGAAATTACTACCTCATAATGCAAACACCCAACGGGTCTGAAAGGAGCACTCAGTTACGCATCCAAGTTAAAGAGAGTTATCGAATCCTCACATATCAGCTCTGTGCCCGTGAAATCTTCCCAGATGAGAGGTAACATGACTGTCCTTAAACCTTTTTAATCACAGACTGGGCCAGACTGAATTACTTCACGTTTGTCAGGGACTAACATCGTATGAACAGACTGCGGCAACAGGTAGGCAGACATATGGTAACCCATTAAGATGATTAGGACACCCTTACTTGAGCATGTATCTAAGTTGGTTGCAGAACAAATCTTTAAGTATTCCACATCTTTGCTTTGGAGACCTCGGTGTTTTTCTGAATTGACAAAAATATATATTGTATATACATACACTTACTCACTGTATTACTGCTGATCAAATGGCAACACTTATGAGAAGCAAAGCAAATCAAATGCAATTTGAGAACCCATCTATTTCTACTCCACTCAAACCAAATCGGCCTGTTGAGAATTGCAGTGATCGTACGGATAATTAGCGTTGTGATTGTTATATTTGTTTCTTTATGAGACTTTAATGCGTTATTTGTTTCTCCCCCTCTTCTTCTTTCCCTCTTGATATTTTAATATGAATTATTTTGTCAAAAATACTTTAGTGAATCTGTGAGAGGAAGTGAATTGTAAACTATCCACCCACATTGTCCCTTTTTCTGTATTATTAGCTATGACTGTATTTGTTAATACAGAGTTTTTCCCTGTGGAGGACAATGACTGATGTTGCAGTAGCATCTGTAAACACTGAAAAGGTTTTAGTGCATTGCAGAAGGTGGATGCAACCCCAGAGGAGCTTCTGGGGAAAAGTATAAAACCAAGCTATATCAATTAATTGTTTGTGTCACACAAGATTCTCACCAGCAACACTTTTTATTTTTATTTCAGAGATTCTGGTGTTAACATCATTTCAGTCAGGACGAATTTGGTTGGCTTATCCTCTCGATTCACTGCAAAAGAACTAGTTCTTCATGTGAAAAGTCTTCACTACCCTCAAACACCTTTCCATAATTCAAAAGCTGTTAAACTATTGTTCTTAATATTTTTGTAAACAAAGTTTAATTATAGTGTGATATCATATAAGTGTACAACTTTCAGGAAAGCGTGAGAATATGAAAACAGGTAATTCTAGTGGAATTTGTTTCCAAGAGAGCCAAAGGACTCTGATTTTGCGCTGTGAAGCCCACGTGTTCTTCACTGCTTCTCTTCTGGAACATGGCTGAAGCAAAGGATGTGTAGGTGAAGCAATAACACAAATGTTTAATTGGTCAGGTATTTCTTTTTCATGCTGCATCAGATTGTCTGGCTACTATTCTTTCAATTTAGCAAAGGTTTTAAGTTTGAGCTCAATTAAGAGACTTAATTCAACTTCCATTTCACAGGTCTCCAGCACACAGTGTATTTAAATCTATCTGTAGAAAGACAGGAAAAACGACTATCCTTGACTTCAAGCGTATCCTTACATCTTATCAGCTGAGATAAAATTTGGGAGTAAGTTAGGGTCAGTGTGTTTCTTTTCAGACAAAAACCTTCTGAGAAAGAATGGATTGCAGAGACTTGGGTTCTGGCTACTTCTGAAAGCTCAGACATTTCAAATTTAAGTACTGAAATGCTTGTTCTTTGTTGAAAATTTGACACGGTTGTTTTAAAATGTGTAAAGGTACCTGAAGAACTTATGTCTACTTCCACAAACATAGGTAAATGATGCGATCCCCATTGGGTTTTAATTACTTTCTTCTATCTCGACAAGTTTATGAGCTGGCAGGAAAACTTATAAGCTTAAAATGAATATTTTCTTCCTCTCTCCCCCAAGTTTTTTGAGGGTCATGATATTACATTTCATTATGACTCTTGCAATACTGAAAGAAGCCTGGAAGAAGCAAGCACCTTATGCTATGGGATATTTATGTCCCTTCAGTACCAACACCTACAAACTAACTTTTGGTGGATACTGTAAAAACATCAAAATGAAGTTTCTGTTGTACATTTGAAAAAAAAATTGAATTTATGGCAACAATAGAAACAATGTAAAAGTAACAACATGAAGAACCCTCCCACCCTATTTTTCACATGTTCACATTCTGTTTTAAAGATCTAACCATTCTGTCGCATGACTAACTTCTGGCTATACAAAGTTCTACATGGCAACATGGCAGCAGCAGCAGTAATAAAGCTGCATGTTTTTGTGCAGATGTCATGTTCCTTTCCAGAATCATACAGAAGAAAACAGAAATGACCAAATGCATAAATGATGAAGTTCCCCCCCGGAAAAAAAAAAAAAAAGGAAAAAAAAGGAAAACCTCAACAACCAACAATAAAAAAAAAGGCTCTTTGTCAAAGGCAAAGCAAGATATAGAGGTTGACTGAAGAATTAATTAATAAAAGTCTGAAAAGCAAATATAAATATAAACCAAGACTCCTAATTCAAACAGAGTTTGTATCCTAAAAGACAGAAAAGGCTGTGTAAGAACTTGGCAGTTTATCTCTACAGGAGCTGTTCATATCTTACAGTTAAAGCAAGCAATGTAAAATCCCGAGAGAGGAGATCAGCAGGTTAGATCTGTGCTACAGTCAGCCCTGCCAAGCCCCGTGCATGGCTCATTCAGCTCATTTTCACTTCCACAGATAAGCTCTGATGCTTTCAGCCACTTCTCCAAATGTTCCTCTTTTTTTGCACGTGATCACATAAATAGGACTGTTCACGGGAGTTCAGTTAAATAAACAAGACGCTCACAGCACTGTAGCCTAAAACAGTTTTCATTGAGGATGCTGCTACAGGGTCCCATAACACCTCATGTGTAGTAGCAGTTTTGTAATGGTTTGAGAACTATTCTCTATTCTGTTGTTTACCTTGAAAATTATTCTAGCTCCTGGATATCTGCAGCTCCACACCATGTGTAGGTTTAATGGTGGTCATTCTTGGCCAAAACCATAAATGTGCCCCTCATTACAAACCTTTCTCCTCTGTGTTTCTTTCTTGTTTGCACCACTGCTGGGTTTTTTTCTGATTTTACCACCCTTCTTGTAGCCTCTAAATGTAATGGGTCTGACTACAATAAGAAAACTTCAAGCATAAATATATCAAAAGAGCTAATCACTGCCTTGGCACGGAAACCTATTGTCCTATCAATCTACCAATCTGGACTGATAGGACTGCATTTTCTGTAGCCATGTCATTTCATTGCCATGTTCTTTAATAGCCAACTAGATAGTATCATAAAAATTGAGCTCAATGAATTTCAGTGAAATGCATTTTAATGGGGCCAATAATCATATGAAGTCTAAGTATGTACTAGGTAGCATTTATTTGATTTTTACAGCAAGTAAACAGGAAAAAAGACTTACAGAAGCCAGAAAAATATAAAGGAGATTTTCACGTCTCATCAATTACATAGAGATAAAATGCAAATTCCCCTTCATACAGAAAAAATCTGAACATAACAGACATCATTCTGTCATCCCATCCTATCTGCAGTAATTAATCTTAGAATGTTTTTTGACCATCATATCTTAGTTTATGCCAAATTTTTAGGATACAGATAAAATTGCTGTTTATGTTAAAATATTGGAAAACCCTCTTGTAGTTCTCACTCCTTCAACTACAGAAAGCTTTGATCCTACACGCTTTTGTTCATGTAAGTGCACAAAGCACTTTTAGCATAACCAAATATTGGACTAAGAACTCCAAGGCAGAAAGCAGGAGCTTCTTAAGTTTGACTGCTGTAATAAATGTCCAAACTCACAGAAGGAGAGCTAAAACAACGCCAAAACCTCCAGCAATTACTGTCTGCTGCCTTGTGGAATCCATTGGCAAGATCAATGAGGATGAACCAGTCAAAATGCTCAGGAGATGACAGTCTCTCCTGTGTGCTCTGTCATCTTTGGATTCACAACCATCAAGTTTCCCTTGGAGACTGGAATATAAACCACTCCGTCCTCACAGCTCATATCTGGAAGATAAGAAGACAGCCATTTCTCCTAAACTGGTAGTCAGCAAGTCAGCTAGGTTGTATGTCTAATACATGTCTTTTAGCTAGATTATTCTAAAATACTTCCTGCCCCAGTCAGCCTCTACAGGCTTCTTTTTTGTTTTGGAAGAAGTAAATGCTCCACGAGAGACAGAAAAATAAAGGAATCCAAGAATTATCGGATATTTGTATTTTTATATTGTTTACTGAACCTGAACTGACCTCTAGATCTCTTCTTTCCTATATGCTTTAACTAAAAGGCTGTAGAATTAGCTACACTGCCACGTTTTGTCTCTTCGTAGATGTGAATTTTTACTGCCCATTGCAGACAATGTTTTCATTTGGAAGGAATGAGCAATCCAAATATCAGAATACGGGTTAAAGCATTTACCTGGCTGATAGCAGATACAGACACAAATGTCTCAGGTGGAACTAAGAACTGGTTCTCCAGTGGCTCAGGTGGATTACCAATCTCTAGGACACTGCATGATGAATATGAGAAAGGCTCTGCTTGTGGTTTACCAGAGTTCAATCCACAAGACGCACTGTGATGCCAGGTAGTTTGCATCCTCCAGGTAAAACAGCTGAAGAAACATCTACTGTATGAACGCCCAGAGATCACCAACTAGACTTCTCTGGTGTAAGCATTAGACTTCTTAGGGCACGCTCAAAACAGACCCATAAAGAGCCAAGGAGACTGACTGGTAAAGTTATATATCTCCCTGGAGATACCACCTGCTTCCAGTTTTAGAGTATGGGAGATGACTAAAATATTGGCTTTGCCATCCATGGGGACAGGTAGGCAAGCTGCTGCTATTTTTCATCTTGTGGAGCGAGCAAGCTTCAATCATGTAGCTAATAGCAGAGTCTGAGCACCAAGGTGGAAGGATGCACCTTGGCTAGCCAAGATGTTAGGTTCGGCACAGGTCAGCCAAGTGCTGAGGTGTGTGACCATGAAACAGAGATACTCGACTGATGTTTCCTGCCTTAACTATATATAAAACTATATATGAAACTGTATATGAAACTGTATGACTCCATGGCTATATGAGGAGTTCAATAATTTTCATGTAGCTGCTGACAGCAGTAAGAAGTAAAGTCCTGAACTGATTTTCAAACCCATTCCTTACATTCCCCAAAACAACAGGAATTAAAATTGCAAAAGGCTGGACACCTGTTCACCCTGAAATGTAGATCACAGCTATCACATTTAATGGGAAGATTCCTATTGATTTCAAACATTCATTTGGGACTTCAAGGTTCTTTTAGCAGTTCTACCTCTAATATATTCGTAACAGTAACTTCAAAAGAGTCTTGATCATGATTATCAATTTTTCTTGAGAAAAAAACAAAAACCTGCAGGAACTAGAAGATAAACCTTCTTGGAGCTGTATTATGTTTTTGATATTATCTTTGATCTGAATCATACAGCAAGAGACATTTACATTTCCCTATCACTGATATGTTCTATGCACTCAAAAAGGAAAAAGTTGGGTTTACTTAAAAAAGAAAGAAAGAAAGAAAGAATTACTAACATTAATTGTCACAACTTTGATGCCGGGCTTATTATATCACAGATTCCTTAATAATTTGAATTAGAGGAGGGACAGCAGTAAGTATGCCTTCTAACTCTAATGACAAATAATAATGTGCTTGCTCTTAGCTCAATTAGTATGAATAAGCATTTAAAGGATTACTAAAGTGTCTTTCTGAAATCATTACCCTAATTAGCATACTATTAGTTCACGCACAACTTGAAAAATAAAATAAACGTAAATGCTTGGTCAAAAGAAAAGCCTACATTTCTGCATAATAATGAAAGAAATAATCAACAGCTGCAGCAGCCACGTTTATTTGTTGAACACATAGATAATAAAACTCACATGACCTTAGCTACTTTGTCTGCAATAGTCTTGTAGTCTTTTGTCACGCAAAAAATTTCACTCCAAAGATCCTTACGCGTATCAGAAATGAAATTTTATAGTTTTTAAGCCTGCAGATTTGTTTGGATGAAAAATCTTAGAGACTGTGATGGTCTTTTTGTTACATGAGTTGGACAATACTTAATGTAACGGGGCACTAATCTCCCCCTGCAAGCTACATGTACTGTTATAACAGAGGTCAAAGACTGTTTTGTTTAAAAACAAATTTCAGGAGTAAAATATGTGTTAGCAAGAAGGTAAAATGAATAGTTGTGGAGATACAATTAATATCATCAAAATATAACCTGGTTGGTTGCAAAAATGTAGCCCAGTTGGTTTCCCTTCTTCATAAAGCTGAAAATCTCTCATGTGATTTGTTTACTGTCTTTTCCAGAACTAAATGCCTGCTTTTCAGCAATGTATGATTTATTGTGCATTTAAAAAGACAAACTCTACAAACAACTAGCGATTTGTTTAGGGTCTGTTGAACAGAGCATGGTTGTTAAACGATGTTTTGAATAGGAACTTGGATTTATTTCTTTGAAATACACCTTTTGCTCTTGGTGAAATTTGAAGCTTATTTTTCTCCTCCTGACTAATTATCCTTTTCTAATTTTGTCAACAAATCAACTTAATAATAGGCTCAGCTGTTTGCCAAACCAAGGATGTGGTTCAACAGAATCTCTTAAATACTGCTCAACTTGGAACATGTGAATAATAAGAGTCTTAAGAATTGTTTTATGAGAAAATAAATTGGGTAGCTAAGAAACAGAGCATGACATTTTGCATAAAAACAGAGGAGGCTGAATTTTATCTCTCAGAAGAAATAAACAGCATGTGCCTAATACATAAACAGGGTCAGTCTCATGTTTTCTTTTGATGAAACCAGAGGAAGTACGACAAGAGAAACAGTCAAATATGTCCTTTACGTTGTTTTTGCTGAATTATGAAAGTATTGATGCGCTAAAATGTTAATCTGTTTCGCAGGACCTTTGCTTCCAGTTAGTATGATTTATTTCACAGAACCACGTGGGTTGGGAGAGATCCCTGGAGGTCATTTAGTTCAACTTCATGCCCAGAGTAAGTCCATTTCGGGTGTGTTGCTCAGAACCTTATCCACTCTAAGTCAGGATATCTTCAAGGAAAGAGATGCCGTAGACTTAGACATATGAGCTAGTATTTTGGGGTCTGAATGCTGGGATTCACTTTATCTCACATGTTAGTTAATTAATGGGAATCTACATTCAGTACAGAGGATAAATAGCTCTAGCATTTTATTCTTATTATTTTAAGAAAAAAATTTGTACTGTATCAGATGAATCATTTTCTGGATTCGCCTGCTCTTCACTCACCATAAAGCCATCCCAGGTTATTGGTTCAGATGAAGTGGATATATCATAAAAAACTAGAGTCAGGTCAGATGTCTTATGCAAACACAAGTAAATAAAAATTAATATCTCCAGATTTTTTTAGGAATGCAAGACTATAGTTTTAAGAAAAATGACCTTGCTGAAATTACCGTCAATTACTAAATCTGAAAGAAACATTTCCACTGATACATGGATAAGAGCAGCATGGTAATCTCCAAACTTACTCCAGCTGCTTTAAAGAACGTAAATCTGACAATGATACTGTATTGTCCCTAGGACAACCATCAACTTTGATAGTAAATTAACCACCAAAACTCATATAAAATAACCATGGAGGACATCCAGTCACGTTTGACCATCTAGCTGCTGCAAATTTCAACTTCGTTAACCCATTTCTCAGTGCCCTGGCTGTAGTAGTTTAGCCACATGTTGACCACTTGGGTTTCCACCACTTTCCTTAGGAAATACCATAGGGAAGCCTTTCCTTTGAACAAAGATCCCCTCTTTTTTATTCCAATTACATCCCTCATACAAAAATCTCCTTTTTTTGCTTGTCATTTATAAATGTCAAAATAATATCTGGTAATGGTAAATATCCTCCTCTTGAGGTTAATACATCTTCCTTCACAGTTAATGATGAAACTCCCATTGACCTCCATCATCAAAATTAAATGTTTAGTAATAAATTGGCCTTTTAATTATTCCTCATTATTCAGTCATTTCAGCCTCTTAATCATGAACTCTTTCCAGCCCCTCCCATGAACAGCTGCTAACTTGATTAAGGTTTTTTGTTGTTGTTTGATTCCCCTACCGGTTATTGACAGGAACAGTCCGTACATTGTGTTTCAGATGCAAAGTACTACCCAGAGAAACCCAAAGAAATCTTATCAAGGACATGACACCTCTGTATACACAGCTCTCAATCATGTTTGCTGTAGTGACACACTACAAGCTACTGCTCAATCTAATTTACTGCCGATGCCGTTTGGTCTCCCTCCCTTGGCAGTACTGTGACATCTAGATTTCTTTTTGTCTCTTATGGACCTTAGGGTTTTTTTGACAGACCTATTACTATCTGTTTTTCCAAACTAAAAATGCCACCATAAGAAACAGTTAAGGAATTGCATACATGAGCACAGATCTCGCCTCTCAGCATGAACTTCAAGCAAATGCCACCACATTGTTCACATGTACTGATTAAAGCTTAACAAAATTTGTCATGATTCAGCCTTTCTGGTCACTTTTAGGGCTGGGCTAAATTGCATTTAGGATTCTGTCATGTGTTTGCAAGGAAGACAAATACCCAATTTATTATTTTTATTCACTTATTTTTTACCATGGTGTTAGCACATCATCTGCCTAGTGTTCAGGTGATTTAAGATAGAAATACAAGCTGGAATTATATCTGGAGGCTTTAGAGCCTGCTTAAGCTCTTTTTTCCTCAGTGGCACACATTCTGTTTTTCATGGTCTGACTGTGTTTTTTAATTCATGTCATATTTTATTTTATTAGCCTATTGGAAAAGAAGTCAACTACAATTTACTGGAATTTTCCCCTTTCATTTTGCATTAATGGCCCACTGTCCTTCCTGTCCCATTCTTCAAAATGTCAATGAACGTGTCCTTATAACAGTAAAAATGGGACTGTTCTCATATTAAGAACTTTTATCCCAAACATAAAGACTCATATTCCCTGAAATGGCAGTACCTTATCCATAAACAGTGAGCCTACACAACAGGTTAGTGCAGCAAGTTAAGAATATCATATCTAATTGAAACCACGGGTGAAATTTAGATCAGCAAAATGTAATTATCTCAGCCGAAGCTCTTCCAAGACACCTGGGTTATCTCCTGCTCTTACAGAGGCTGGCATGGGATCGTTAGTGACCACATGTAATCAGAACCTCATTTTCCATCTCATCTGAAAGACGTCACCTCCAGCAGCACAACAGCAAACACACATGCTGGGGCACAAATTGAGAGACAGTCTATTGATGGAAATGTTGACAGCACCTCTCATAGCACCTTGCTGTTTGTTGGGTGTCTCTTCCAGCATGACCCTGATTATGTGGCTGCAGGTAAATGATTTCTGTTCTATGTTGGATTTCTGGGCCTGTGCTTGCAGCAGCTTCTGACTGTTCTCCTAAAATAACACCTCTTCCTTAAACCCATTCCCTCTGCTCTCTCATTTATCTGTCTCGCACTGAAGACAAATAGGAATCTGATCATTACAAAGAACTCTAAATGAACCTCTGCCACATAAAGCCTTTTTATAAATTATTCCACAGTTATAAAAAATATGACAAAAATTATGTGGTCTTGCTAGAACACGATCACTCATTTCAAAGCTGTCTTTAATCAATAGGTAATCCATATTCCCACTCTTCCAGTAGGTTCCACATCCATTGGTAATCAAATAGTTAAATGTAAAAATTAAGGCTAGATTTTTTCAGCTGTCATAGCCCTGTGAATTCCTGATTTCAGGATATGACTGTACCAGTTACCCAGCTACTTGACAAGTCATATGTTCCACAGTGTGGTGTTTAATTAGAGCTATTCAAGCTATTAGTTATTTACACTGGTCGAAAAAGAAGATGATTAAAACAAACAAACAAACAAAAAAAAGTCCATGCAATCCCCAAGGCAGGTTGAAAGGATTGAATGAAGCACATATTTTTCCTTAACCACTCCTGTGCTCCTGTGAATTTGATGCAGTTGTCAAACAATGTCACTTTGACACATGGTAGCACCACATAATCAGATTACAATGAAAAACAATAAAAAGGGAATTGAGCTGGGTCATTCTTGACCCACTCTGTCATTCACCCTGGGAATCTTTCAAAGGTATCTGATGACAGTGGAGCCAGAGGGCGATGTCCTTGAATAACTCAGCAGCTGCATCACATAAAAGTCAGCTCTGTTTTCCTTCCATTGCAGTATTTTCCATGTAAATCTCATGTCCGCTGTATATTTGTCCTTCCCTGCCACTTACCTTTTGTTAGCATTAACGAGGAGGAAAACTATAGATGTGAAAGTGCAAAAGACATTCTCATCACTGGGAAAAGGCAAGAGGGTTTTGTTTGCCTTAATAACTGGGTATCAGTCTTTATGTTATTGGACAAAATTCAAAACACCTTTGCCAGCTCTGGCCTTCATCAGGGATGTGTTTTTCTCTCGGCAGTACAAAGGATTGCTCCTCATTAGGTGTGCAACCAACGTGGAGTACTTTGCACTTTTTTCTTAAGAAGTGAACTTGGGTTCTTTTTAAGGTGTCAATTAAATCTCATTCCCAAACCTGGAATTTTTCATATAGTTTTGCTTGAAGCCTGACACCTCCCACAAGTAACACGACTGAAAACCAATGTCCAACTATCTACACAAAACCCCACTCTGCTCCTACCTTCAGCTGCCTATGTGAAAGTCAGCCTTGTATCTGAGATTTTTGCATAGTCAACCACCTAAGTCTCCATCCATAAAGCTGCAGGCATGCTGAAATGGCTGCCACAGCACACGTCCATAAAACCAGACTTATTTATCCAAGCAGCATTGAGCCTGGGTCTCTGGGGTAATGCCCTTACTGCACACCAGCTTCTTCTGTCCCACGGCTGAGTGTCAGAACTGTCGGTTTTAACCTCAGGTTGAAATTGCCTGTAGCAGTTTGGGATGATCCTTGGATTTCCAGTATAGTCAACAGTTTGTAAAAAAGGCTGAAGTTACAAAGCTCTGAATGATCTAGGATCATAGGACTGAAAGACAAAAAAAACCAAGCACATGTACTGTATTCCCCAGACAACACTGAATTGCTCTCTCCAGTCTGTGATCTGAAGGCTTTCTTTTTCTAGCTCAAACTTGTTAAATCAACAGTGCTCTCCCACGCTCTATTATATTTCATTAATGAAAAATGAGAATTTTTCTTTTTTTCCATTCTCCCTGCCACCAATGTTTCACCTTTTCTCCATCACATAACTTTCTTTGCAACTCTTTTTCTCGCTTTAACATTCTCACTCCTAGGTGGCCTGTAAGGCATGCCAGGTGTCCCACCACCTCTTCTCTTCTTTCTAAACACCTTTTATTCCGTTCATATAAATGCTCACAGTTGAACCCATAACCATCGTCTCTGCTTTCTGTGACAAGAGTTTGTTGACCATGACTCCGTTAATAACACATAGTATGTCCCCACACAGGCACTTAACGTCTAGTTATGGCACAAGAAAGTATATAAAACATAGACCTAAATCTCTGTGTCTTGCTAAGCACATGGCTGAATAAAGAGAAGCTGAGTGGCTCTTGCGTCAAAGCTCTACTTCCTACGTTTACAGATAGGCATGTCCATTTTTTGTAGATGTTACAGCTGACTGATAGTTTTCAAAGGAAAACATTGTTTGGAAAATAGTTTTATTTCTCATTTTAATAGTAAGATTTTTTTCTTTAGTAAATTATGTTTGTTTGTCTGCTTCTTAATTATTTTTTCTAGATCCTTTTGGCAAGTACAGAGCTTATGTTTTGCTGGCACTTCCAAGTCCCAGGTGTTTCCTACCCAATTCTCTTGTGCACTTCATAAAGGTAGCTCTTTCATGCATAACATACCTGGGAGATGCTTCAGGTAAGCCTTTTCTATTTAAAAATTACTGAGGGAAAAAATGTTGGATACACGAGGAGGGATTCAGTAGTCTCTGGAGAGCCTTAATAGCATTTTAATTCTTGTTCAAATTGGAACCCAATAAAATTTTTCAGGAGTTAGGTATTTGGTCAAGCCTCACAAATTTCTAATTTTCCCTTTCTCAGCTTATTTATTGAGGATATCTTTATACAAAACTAATGACTAACTTTCAGTTGGATTAATTTAGCAATATAACAGGAATTGTAGATCGCTAGAGAACGACTCCTCCACGGAGAGATGTCAGGCATATCGGGACACAACCAGGTCTCGCAAATGAAGTTGTGCCCTATGCTCAGCACGCATCCTGACAAAGTGACAGCTTCTGGCCAACGTTAGATCCTCTCAGAGGCACTTATAAAAGCTGGTACTGGATAAGAGGGGGACTATCCAGAGGGTCCGTGACGGGCTTGAGTAGTGGGCCCATGCGACACTCATGAAGTTCAACAACGTCAAGTGTAAGGTCCCGCGCCTGGGCTAGGGGAATCCCCAATGACAATACAGACTGGGGGATGAAAGGATCAAGAGCAGCCCTGTGGAGAAGGGCTTGGAGATACTGCTGGATGAAAAACTGAACTTGAGCTGGCAATGTGCTCTTGCAGCCCAGCAAGCCAATTATATCCTGGACTGCATCAATAGAAGTGTAGTCAACAGGTCAAGGGAGGTGATTCTACGCTTCTACTCTGCTCCCCACCTGGAATATCGAGTCCAGCTCTGAGGTCCTCAGTGCAAGAAAGACATGGACCTGTCAGAGCAGGTCCAGAAGAGGGCCATGAAAATGATCAGAGGACTGGAACACCTCTCCAATGAGGAATGGCTGAGAGAGTTGGGGCTGTTCAGCCTGGAGAAGAGAAGGTTCTGGGGAGACCTTATTGCAGCCTTTCAATATATAAAGGGGGTTTACAAGAAAGATGGGGACAAACTTTTTACCAAGGCCTGTGGTGACAGGACAAGGGGTGCCAGTTTTAAACTGGAAGAAGGTAGGTTTAGATTAGACATAAGGAAGAAATTTTTTGCAATAAGGGTGATGAGACACTGGAACAGGTTGCCCAGAGAAGTTGTGGAAGCCCCATCATAGGACGTTTTCAAGGTCAGGCTGGATGGGGTTTTGAGCAACCTGCTGTAGTTGAAGATGTCCTTGCCCATAGGAGGGTGGTTGGACTAGGTGATCTTTAAGGTCCCTTCCAACCCAAACCATTTTATGATTCTATGATTCTGACTAACCTCACTAACTAGTCTAAAGGCTTCTGCAGTTGATAAGATTTATGCATTTTCACATGTAGTCATCAAACACATGATATAACTTTTTTCTGCTGTAGTGTTTGGTTGTTCTCCTCAGAATTTCTGCATCCTCACCCTGGTTACTAAATATCTGTGCATTTGTGTTTCTTCAGCCATTTTGCACTGCCCATCCAGAAGAGTTCAAATTATCTCTTTTACCTTCTCCTGTTATTTGCACTTAACGTGCTGTTTGAATCCAATTCTTTTTTATTCCTATTCATCTGCAAGTAACATAATCCTTTTCAGTCATCTTTTAAAGCGTTTTTTCTTGCTATCCTCTGCCACATGAACATCAGTCCTAGCACTTGCACACCTAAGAACAATTAGTGCTTTATGAGAATTTTTATAATGGAAAAGGGAGGTAATTTCATATTTTGTGGTGCTTTAACATCTTATCTCCTTTCTGTCATAAATTGATTCAGGAAAAATTCAAAATAAATGAATGCATAAACCTATTCACACACATTCGAAAAGGAATTCTGGAAAGTTTAAAATGAAATGAATCCTTCGTGGCAGAATTATACGATGGTTGACCTAAAAGATTCTAGTGTTTCCTAGGAAGCTTTTATGTTTTATTATGCAAATCTACAGGAGCATGAATTGTTGACCAAATAGACACTTTTGAAGCTGCTATCAAGTCAATGAGTACTTAGGAACTCTTCACCATGCACATGACTGACAAAGCAAACAATAAGAGCTTGTTTGGAACACTGTTCTCTATTGTGCCAAGGGATCTTGGTGCTCATACATGCATAAGTTATCTTTTTAATTTGCTCATAAATTCATATGCTATCTTTTCTCAGAAATTTAATTTTCTTTTCAATAATCTAATAACTCAATCCACTTTCATTTGTTTCTAGTAAACTATCAACAGAGGAATGGCTTGATACAACTCCATTTAAACAAAAACACTCTCAGAAATAATGACAACTCATTTTTTTCACAGCAAAATCAAGAAGAAGTTTCAAAGCATGTACTCCAAGAGGCCCGGAGATGATTAGATGATAAGTGTTATAATTCAACATCACAAATTACTCAAGTATATACTCAAAGTATTCAGCATGTTAAGTCAGAGGTGTCAGAGGCATTGCTTCTTTCTCATATAGCATCCTGAAACGTTTATGTTCATTTTGCTCGTTGCTGCAAACAGTGTAAGGTGTAGTGTTAAGGACAGAGCCTTGCCATCAGACTGTGACTGTGCAGCAACGAGCTGTCTGCTTTCTCTCAGCTGCTTCACTCCGGGTCAGACAAAAGAACCAAAGAGAGGAACCTTCTTCCTCTTCATAAAGGCGACAGAAGATGCCCAACTGGGAGAGGATCTCTGGAAGGTGAAGTCTGGGAAAATATAGTAAGAAAGAAGGTGATAGTATGAACAGAGATCAGGAGTTCCTGACAGGACTTAGCTTCAGATAGGCTAAAAAGGTTCTTCCTAAGGTTGCAGAGGGAATTGTTAAGACCTTACCACAAGAGTCTGAGCTCCAGAAAGCTGTTGGTTTGATGTCGTGGTTTCAGCTGGGATGGAGCTGACTTCCTTACTAGCAGCTGGTATAGTCTTATGTTTTGGAATTGGGATGAGAATACTGTTGATACTGCACCAATGTTTTTGTTTGTTGCTAAGCAGTCAAGGCTTTTTCTGCTCCTCACACGGCCCCACCAGCGAGTAGGCTGGGGGGGGCACAAGAAGCTGGGAGGAGACACAGACAGAACAGCTGACCCCAACTGACCAAAGGAATATTCCATACGATATGACATCATGCTCAGTATATAAAGCTGAAGAAGAAGGGAGGGAAGAAGAAGGAAGGGGGGGATGTTCAGAGTTATGGCGTTTGTCTTCCCAAGTAACCGTTACGCATGACGGAGCCCTGCTTTCCTGGAGATGGCTGAACACCTGCCTGACAATGGGAAGCAGTGAATGGATTCCTTGTTTTGCTTTGTTTGCATGTGTGGCTTTTGCTTTACTTATTAAACTGTCTTTATCTCAACCCATGAGTTTTTTCACTTTTACTCTTCTGATTCTCTTCCCCATCACCACAACATAGGAGAACGAGCTTGAAGAGAAGAACCCACTTTTCGTCATTGGTGCATGGGCACAAATTAAAATACAAGAAACTGTTTAAACATATGAAAAAACTTTTTTTTTATTGTAATGGTGATTTACCATTGGAATAGATTTCCCAGCAAGGTTGTTGGGTCTCCATCCTTGGAGACAAACAAAGCCTGACTGCACATGGGCCTGGGCAACCTGCTCTAGCTGAGCATGCTTTGAGCATGGGTTTGGACTGGGTGATCTCCAGAAGTTCCCTTCACCCTCAACTATTCTGTGATTCTGTGATTTGCACAACAAATTGAGGCAAAATGGTTTCCCTTGAATATTAACCTGTCTCTGTCCTATTTGCTCTATGTCAAGGATTTGGGGCTAGTTTGTGTTCCAGTAAGAGTTAGGTTTAGATATTCACAGCCCTCTTAGGAACAGTTATGTTAATTTATTAATATCTTATACTATTGTTTAGAATATTTTTGTTAAATTCTGCTTCAGTGTTATGCAGATCTGTTTTAAAGATCTGCTTTCTTATTTTAAACATTCTTCATACAGTGCAGCTGTATATTCTAGGACTATAATAGAAAACAGCAACAGATCCTTAAATGCATCAACATTATCTGGCACCTATAATTAGCTACCACAGGGAGCTAACAGCATTATCATTACTCTAATTAATAAACTATGTTTTCCTACCTGAGCCCACAATGTCCATTTGCTAATGCCAGTGCTGTTAATCTGTGACGGCCACCCTAGTGTTCTTGCAATATCTGTTGTAATAAGGCTTTCCATTGAAGCCTGCTGTGATTGTTGACATGCATTATAATGCCAGCTTAATTACTAAACTACTAAAATGTACATGCTCATATATGCTTACGACTCTGAAGTGCTTCCTTTAGGTAACTGATAGCAACATAAAACAAATGCTTAATATGTACTACCAAGAGTAGGGAGGAGGAAATATGAAGTTTTCCTTTCAGTCACTTTGTAGCATTTGATGGGGTGATATTTTACACTATGAACTCCAATTTTGGAGCAGATGAGACATTTTTTTCAAGATAAATCAATGCTTCACTTAGGAATTGTTGCTACAAGTCTCCTTCTTTCTCTTCCATTTCCACATTTCCACATTTTTGTGACAGATACATCAACAGGCAAATGCAGATAGGAAAGTCAGGTGTTACCTGTTGTTCATAATCTGTAGTGCTGTGTCCAGTTCTGGGCTCCCCAGTTCAAGAAGGACAGGGAACTGCTGGACAGGGGACAGCAGAGGGCTACAAAGATGATTAGGGGGCTGGGACGTCTTTCTTATGAGGAAAGGCTGAGGGACTTGGGTCTTTTTAGTCTGGAGAAGAGAAGACTGAGGGTTATAAATACTTAAAGGGAGGGTGCCGGGAGGATGGCACCAGTCTTCTTTCAGTGGTGCCCAGTGATAGGACAAGAGGTAATGGGCACAAACTTGACCGTAGGAAGTTCCATCTAAACATGAGGAGGAACTTCTTTCCTTTGAGGGTGGCAGAGCACTGGAAGAGGCTGCCCAGAGAGGTGGTGGAGTCTCCGACTCTGGAGACATTCCAAACCCTCCTGGATGCCATCCTGTGCAACCTGCTGTAGGTGACCCTGCTCTGGCAGGGGGGTTGGACTAGATGATCTCCAGGGGTCCTTTCCAACCCCAGTGATTCTGTGATTCTGTGATTAATTTGTTAAAAACAAAACAAAGAGCACTTTACAGGTAATGACAGAGTATTCACATGTGCCCAGGAGTTCAATTTTGTTCAAGATGATCAACCAAATACATGAAAAATGCTTACTGTTCTATACAGCTCACTACAGATTCCTAGTAGTATCATGCCATTAATGTGCTGTTGGGAGCTGCAGTGAGGGGTTGTTTGAATGAGGCTGGGTACATTGACTTGTACCTTAGCCCTGATGTATTTCTAATATTTTTTTTGCCTCAGAATTGTACTCCTAAGCAACTTCTTATATAGTTTTATAACTTCCAAGCTGAAAATATACAGACATTTTTATCTAAAGAGATGGAAAAACATGACCTTTGCCTGAAAAAAAAAGTTGAAAACTTAATCATATGATGTAAATGAAGATCTGGTGTTAAGGTGTATTAAATGAGGAAACTCCTTAATGGATGCACTACAACTGTCAGCAACAACGCTAACAAATGCTGTATGTTTTTCAGCATCATATTACAATTCAGAGTGTGAAGTAAAAGCAGTTCAGACACTGAAAAGAGCTTTTCTGAATGCCTAATGCTGTGGAATTGGCATAATAAATTTTTCCCTACACTTCAACTTCAATAGTGAATTGTTCAATTTCAATCTTTATTCTACCTGTTCAGCAGATTAGTTGAAGAGAAGGGAAAAAAAACCTGTAAGGGATATTGCAGAGAATTTGTCTAAATCCTACTCCACATTTTTTTGTTGTTTTATTTTGTCAGAATGACGATCATCTTTCCTTTTCAATTCAGAAAATGAAAACTATATATGCCATTCATTAAAGTTTCAGCTGAGTTTTTAATAACTCTGTCAGTGATTTCTTTGTTTACTAGATCCTTTCAAATGCTTTCAACTTTGCCTGCCTTTAACTTTCCCCTCCTTTTCCCCTCCTACCACAACACAAAGAGTAATTTAGCTTATTTCATCTAATCATTTTCAGTCTTTTACTCATGAGCAGTCCTTAATTGCAATTGGAGTAGCAGTCCCATAAAACTGTGAATGCTAATACTTATAAACATTTTTTTGTAATTACACTATCAGTATTTGAAAACTCATTCTTTCCTTTTCTGTTAGACAAATTTTAAAATTTAAGTGCAGCACTAAGTGCTGAATCTCAAACTGTATAAACTCAGCAAAGCCATGTTTGGTAAAGTAACTAAAAGAAACATAACAACAGACCGAAAATTATTTTGGCCTTACACCTTTACAATTAAATTCCCATTTGCTTCACTGGATATTGTGATGAATCGCACTAATGCTGAAGAACCACTGGCTAGCATCCAACAGTTCACAGTTACGCACAGATGAATAAACCCAGAGGTTAAAAAACACACACTCAATTGCTTTCTTCACCTCTGAATGCTCAAATGCTGAAAAGCATTAGTCAAGTGTGTTTCTTAATAAGACATTAATAAAGACAGACATTGTCAAAACATTAAAAAATGAGATCTGGTTTCTTTCTTCCAAATACTCTCTTATTCTAAGAAAAGAAACTGAACCTTAAGCAATCATTTCATTATGGGTTTTATAAAAGCAAATACATCTTGATTACTTGAAACAACAACCTATGTCATGTGGTACTGCAATTTATACCTTCGGAGTGTACCATCTGGTGTTAAAAATCCAATACTGCAAAGACTGATACCACTTTCATCTGGTTAAATAGCTTTAAGATTTGTGAGGTTTTTTCTAATTAAAATTTTATCTTTTTTTCTGGGATACTGATGATGACAACTTTCTTCTGTTTGTTGCAAAGAAAATGATTTAATGGAGAAAGTAATATGTATGCACACTGCACTGGTGTAAGAGACTGGAAGGGTCTGATTGAAAGCAGGAAGAGATATATCAACGTAAACCTATTTCTGGAATAAGGATAAGGTGTTTATCTGCCCCCTTCATTTTGTTGTACTAGAGAAAAAGGAGCACCATCAGTACATGTCTGTATAAATGTAACAGGTTTACAGTCACAGTTCGGCAGTTTAGGGCAGGTTTCTGCTCAGGACAAAGGGACCTTTTGCTCTTTGAAAACGTTATCAACCACTAAAATTGGTTGGTTGTGCTGTCCTGTCCACTCAGGAGTTTTGAGATGAACCTTGCTCTTGCTCCTAACATAATATGTATAGGGGGATGACACCCATCTCATTAATCATAGAATCATAGAATGGTTTGGGTTGGAAGGGACCTGAAAGATCATCTAGTTCCAACCCCCCTGCCATGGGCAAGGACACCTCCCACTAGACCTGGTTGCTCAAAGCCCCACCAGCTTGGCCTTGAACACTTCCAGGGATGGGGCAGCCACAGCTTCCCTGGGAAACCTCTTCCAGTGACTCACCACCCTCAGAGTGAAAAATTCTTCCTAATATCTCATCTAAATCTCCCCTCTTCCAGGTTGAAGCCATTACTCCTCGTCCTATCACTACAGGCCTTTGTAAAAAGTCCCTCTCCAGCTGTCTTGTAGGCCCCTTTCAGGTACTGGAAGGGGCTCTAAGGTCTCCCTGGAGCCTTCTCTTCTCCAGGCTGAACAACCCCAACTCTCTCAGCCTGTCCTCACAGCAGAGGTGGTCTAACCCTCTGATTATCTTTGTGGCCCTCCTCTGGACCCGCTCCAACAGGTCCATGTCCTTCTTATGTTGGGAGCTCCAGAGCTGGACACTGTATTGCAGGTGGGGTCTTAGGAGAACAGAGTAGAGGCAGAGAATTATTTCCCTCAACCTGCTGACCACGCTTCTTTTGATGCAGCCCAGGATACGGTTGGCCTTTTGGGCTGCAAGTACCCATTAACTATGGGTACTGGCCTACTATTTTTCTTCTGTTATATAATGAGGCTATCCAAAGCACAGTGCATATGAGTAAATTACATTTTTCCACTGAGAATGAAAGGTAGCTAGGACTCTAGCTCAGGTAAAGATGTCTGCAACAGTAACCTCTATTTTTGCTGCCCATGTTGTCGCTGAATTGTTAGGCCCCCAGTCTTTCTTCTGTGTGTTGCCTTCCAAGATGGGTATAACAGATGGTATTATTTTTCGTCTGTGTTATGTTCCTATTCTATTCCTGTCGATATGCACACTCATGAATGAATTTCAGCCTGTCAGCCTTGCAGAACACTCTGCAAGGAATGTGAGTATTGCAAATAGGTACTGATACACATTGGCATCATTTGTTCATTTATCTCCAAGCAATCATAGCGCGTTCAGCTAGCATGTACATACCAAATTAATAGGCAGCCTGCCACACATCAATCAAAACTTTAATACATCGTTCCCTCTC
The DNA here is from genome assembly GCA_008921705.1 of Burhinus oedicnemus. NCBI lineage: Eukaryota > Metazoa > Chordata > Aves > Charadriiformes > Burhinidae > Burhinus > Burhinus oedicnemus. The sequence continues at coordinate 1,430,940 of VFFE01007640.1, read as the reverse complement.
AGCTATTCCACCCTCCCACAAACCTGTTCCCTCACTTAACTCATGCCACAGGCGCATTACGGAAACGCATTTAAAAGTGAACTTGGTGTTTGAAGATCTATGTTATATTAAAGTAATTTTACAGCACACTAAGATTAGGGTTTTTTCTGATTCTTAGGACCTGCTCAAGCAAGAAATTCTTTTGCTGTGCAGTAAGGACCAATGTTAGTTTGAAAGGCAACTGTCTGTTCAACAGTATAACTGTGTTCTCTTTATGAACATACTTCTGAATATTTTATTTCTTTTGCACTTTGTTGAGAAAACAGACACAGTTATACAGAACATGCCTTCCCTGAAGGCATGTACTGAATACCCAAAGTTCCAGTTATTGCTGAGGTATCATGGGTAACACATTTCACTTTCTGCAGTTCTGGGAGCAGGATTGTGCTGCTGATCTGCCTCCTGCTTCACCCTACTATTTCTTAGTAGCTTTCCCGGGAGGAAACTGCAGCTCAAAGAATTATTGATTATTTCTTTTCCTCCTCTATTTGTTTCATGTGTCCCTGTTCAGTGGGAATTCTGACCAAATGATGAGTCTTAGCTATTGCTCTTACACCTAGAAGTCAAGGATCCTCCTTTTCACCTTCCCTCATACTTCTCTCTTCCAAAAGTACACAGATGTGCATCATGCTGGCTGTAAAGGATTTAAGTACAAGACTCTTAGTCTTCCTCATGGCCTTGCAGGAAAATTCTAGTGCCAGAGTGGTTTTGATTGAGCTCCAGATACTTTTGAAAGGCTGTTTGGCCACCTGGCATAAAATCAACCCAAGATTCAGGAGATATCTAATGGGATTTAGCTAATCAGGTACAGATTTATATATCTGATTTATCACCTCTTTGTAGTCCCCAGAGATAAATGGGCAATTCAGTGGTAAGATTAACCTAAAGCAGATATTTAAAAATCTCTTAATTGACCATGGAGATCTACAAGAACAGGCAACAGAGGCTAACTCAGACATAGTCACAACTTTGTAATATGAATCCCAAACCTACTATGTGTCCTTAGTTTTACCTTTAGCAAGTTGCTTTGCCCCTGTATTTCCCCTGTAATTTGTAGCACCATTTTTACTCAATGTGGGATCTCTGTTCATCTGAATTTTTACCAATAGCACCATCATAAATACCTTCAGTGCCCTTTATCTGGCCATGGCTTGTGGAACAGTATATATTTTTGTTTATAGTTACTATTTCTTTAATTTACTTTAACAATGTTCCCGTGTTTCTTTACTTGGATTTATTGTTACAGGAAATTTTATTCTGGCAATAGATAAGTTTTGTGCATTCTCTTGGATCAAAAGTCTCTTCTGTAGCCAGATTCTCTTGCAAGGACTCGAATGACTTGGGATGTCTTTGATTATTTTCTTCCTGTAGCATTAGTAGGTTGCAGCTTCAGGCATGGTTAGTTCCCCAGGCCTTATTCTAAGACAAATGCCAAAATAATAATAGAACAGCTTTTTATGTCACTTTTCCTCATCTCTATTAAAATGTCATCCAAAACCATATGCTTTTCCCCCTTGCCTATCCTTCTTAATTTTTTGCTATTATTTACCCTATGACTAAATACTCAATTAATTCTGGGTACATTGTGTTTACACATTGTTGTGTTTCATTCTGCCGTCTGTCTCGTTCTGCTGGGTGAAGCATTTGGGGACAAGAGCTTCTATCAGAATCCATTGTTCAGGAAAAGGCTGTGTTGTGCTGGTGCAATACACAGCTTGTAAAATACAGTATTCTATAGAAGTTGTACACATACCAGGAAAACAAAGGTGTAGACACTGATTAACAAAAAACAAAAATTCATATCAGTGTGTCTGTTGCAGGGAAGAGCAGGAAGCTGAAAAAACCCTCGGTCTCTTGCCTATTTTTTACGGCATTAACTGAAATAAGATTTTTTTAAGAGTGTTGTAAATGTGACTGAACAGGTTCAGGATTCTAAATGAGCCTCCTTTTGTTACTGACTTTTAACCTTTAATTATTTTTTCAAGTTTTTCTATGACATGGTCACTGTTCCCCCCTACCTTTTCAAATTGTCTTTGCTTGAGTGCACTGCTGACCTTTAAAAAGAGCTGGATTACAGGAGTGTTTATATAAAGATGTACTGCCATTCAGTTGTATGCCTTGCTAGTTCTTTAGGAAGCCATGTGTAATGAAATTATGTGATGGATTAATATTTCTGATAATACAGTTTAAAGAATTCTCTTCCTCCCTTTCATGCCCTGATTCTTCCATAGAAACATAGAAACATAGAATCATAGAATGGTTTGGGTTGGAAGGGACCTGAAAGATCATCTAGTTCCAACCTCCCTGTCATGGTCAAGGACACTTCCCACTAGACCTGGTTGCTCAAAGCCCCATCCAACCTGGCCTTGAATACTTCCAGGGATGGGGCTTCCACAACCTCCCTGGGAAACTTGTCCCAGTGCCTCACCATCCTCAGAGTGAAAGATTTCTTCCTAATATCTAATCTAAATCTACCCTCTTCCAGTTTGAAGCCATTACTCCTCGTCCTATCACTACAGGCCCTTGTAAAAAGTCCCTCTCCAGCTGTCTTGTAGGCCCCTTTCAGATACTGAAAGGCTGCTCTAAGGTCTCCACAGAGCCTTCTCTTCTCCAGGCTGAACAACCCCAACTCTCTCAGCCTGTCCTCATAGCAGAGGTGGTCTAACCCTCTGATCATCTTTGTGGCCCTCCTCTGGACCTGCTCCAACAGGTCCATGTCTTTATTACGCTGGGGGCTCCAGGGCTGGTCACAGTATTCCAGGTGGGGTCTCATGGGAGACCAGTAGAGGGGCAGAATCCCCTCCCTCAGGCTGCTGGCCATGCTTCTCTTGATGTAGCCCAGGATATGGTTGGCTTTCTGGGTTGCAAGCGCACCTTGCTGGCTCATGTTGAGCTTCTCAACTACCAACACACCCAAGTCCTTCTTGGCAGGGCTGCTCTCAACCCATTCTCCACCCAGCCTGTACTTGTGCATGGGATTGCCCTGACCCACGTGCGGGACCTTGTACCTGGCCTTGCTGAACTTCATGAGGTTGGCACAAGCCCACCTCTCAAACCTGTCCAGGTCCCTCTGGATGTCATCCCTTCCCTCCAGCATGTCAACCACTCCACACAGCTTGGTGTCATCAGCAAACTTGCTGAGGATACGCATAATCCCACTGTTCATGTCACCAATAAAGATGTTAAATAGTACCGGTCCCAGTACTGACCCCTGAGGAACACCATTTGTCACTGCTCGCCACTTGGACATCAAGTGGTTGACCTCAACTCTTTGAATGCAACTGTCTAGCCAGTTCCTTATCCACTGAGTGGTCCATCCGTGAAATCCATGTCTCTCCAATTTAGAGACCAGGATGTCGTGTGGGACAGTGTCAAATGCTTTGAACAAATCCGGATAGATGACGTCTGTTGCTCTCTCTTCATCCACCAATGCTCCAATGCTGTTGTAGAAGGCCACCAGATTTGTCAGACATGATTTGCCCTTAGTGAATCCATGTTGGCAGCCACCGATCACCTTCTTATTTTGCATGTGCCTTAGCAGAGTTTCCAGGAGGATTCCCCTTATGAAAATGCAAATAAGGAAAAGCTTTTGTAGGATATCAGTCTGTCTCCACTGAGAGGACAGAAGTTTGACCAAAGGTTGATTGCTTTACAGTCAGAATTCCAACTGTCTGGTCTGACCTTCTGAGCTACATACGACCAATGATTCATGTGGAGGAAGAGGTCCCCATGGTCAGGCTTCCAGAAGGAAGCTTTTGTTTTGGAGAAACAGAGCAGGACTAAGCTTCACAAAACCTGGGTTCCCTTCTTGCCACTGGAAGGTAGTGTAACCTCAGGGAAGACACCTCAATTCTCAAAATTTTGTACATCCTTTTAAGCAGGTGGTTGTCTTTTATAGCCTTTGCACTATGCATGGTTGGATGATGACTTCTGCGAGTCTACTGGCAGTGAAATATTTCAAATGACAGCTGAAAAGAACACGTATATTTCAATTTTATTTTCTCTTGAAAATCCCAAAAGCCTCAAGAGGAAGTTAACTATTGTTTTTATTTGTTCTTTAGAGAGCATTCAGATTGATAACTGCCATACTCACGTGTCACTATAGAAAACTAACATGACAGTTAATTAGCGTTGTGAACCTCTCCCAAGTTTTTCATCATTTAAAGCTATTTGTGTATTCGCGTTTCACACTTGGAGCCTGGAGATATTTGTTTGAAGTGTTTGGGGATGTCGGAAGCTGAGGAAAAACTAAATTTGTAACCAAATGTCAGCAGGTTTAGTCTTTTTCGTCATTGCCGTTTGACTGTAGCTGTAGATAGGAACAAAGAAATCAAGGATGGGACAGAGTGTGCAGATGGGCTGGTGCAACGGCAGCCTGGAACCGATGAGACTACGCATAGCCCTCTCGCAGTCATTAAGATGGAGTTGAAGAAGATGTTTCAAGGAAATTGGGTACAATCAGAACAAAATATATGACTGTACCTTCCAAGGGAGAGAACTGAAACCTGCCTGAAACCCATAGCTTGAGCAATTTTAAGTAGTATAAGGATGTTCAAACAAAGAAATAGAGTGGGGCAGGGAAGAGAGAAAGGGCAGGTTCTGCTGAAGAATATCAGGATCAAGAGAAGTTGTCTGAGGCAGAGACAGTCTTTCAGACACTAGCAGACGGTATTTGTGGCTGAGTTACTGCAGAGGAGAATAAAGTGCTGTCGGGGATAAGGAAATGTGTAAATCAGAATGGAAACCGGCAGCTCGAGGGACCAGAGATAACTGCAGCTTAAAACGTGAATAGCTAAAGAGAAATCTTTCAAGGAGACCATTTTTGTAGGTCACTCACAGGCTGTCTGTACTGGTATATTAAACAAGATCAGGGTGAAGACCTAAGCACTGATACATTATTGCATGGACCTACATTTATACTTATTTAAGGACAGAGAGGATAGCCAGCATGTTCAGAGTAATGATTAATATTTTTAAGGGTGATCTGGAAAAGAATTAGAAAAGCTTTTCAATCAGAATTTTCAAATATTAAAACCAGAAAGAACCAGTCACTTATGGGGAAAAATCAAATACCATTGTTTTAATCTACATATCTGAATGAAGAAAGTCCTAGTGCTGAGAGGAAGATACACAAGCCATCTTTACCAAAAAAGTAATTATGTTGTGGAAGGAAATGACTGTGGAAGGTATATATTTTGTCAGTAAGAAACTAATATGGTTTGCTTTTGCACTGCTGCAACAATCAGGGCTAATGCATTTCTTGGAAATGCGAACAGGATTTGACACAAAGATGTTTTATTGTAGGAATCAGTAATAGCAAAAAGAAAATTTGCTGACCAATCTCTTCAAATAAGTATTCTAATTTGATAAATTTTTTTTCCTTTCCACACTGAGGTCAAAACGTGTTTTTGCACAGCTATCTGCTGAATAATCAAAGTTCCACACACTGATTTCTATGGTAAACATCCCTCCGTCGAACATCAGGGGATTTTTCAGTAAAACAGGCAAGGTTTAGTGTCGATATACTGCACAGAGATGATGGAGAGGAGGAGTTCATCCTGAAGAATTCTCTCACAGCAGTAGTCCTTGGTAAAATGATATGAGAAAATCAATGCATGGGAATAAATATGAATTGTTATCTGGTTGGAAAGTAATGTGTTTATGGATAGTAATAGGACTCAGGACACATGTGTACTCCTTTTTGTTTTACAAGGGAAGGATGCAGAAACAGCAGAATGGCTGTAAACTACTGAATCAAAAGAAGACTGAAACACAAGGAGAGACCAACAACCAGTTAAATCATGTCTCAGTTACCAGCAAACAAATTATGGCAAACTGCAGCTTGGATTTTACACTCATTACTGGGAGCTAATTTTTTTCTGATGAGCTGGGGTCTGAGTTTGAGGGCAGATCTTTAACGTATTGAGCTTGAGAAAAATCAAGCATCAGAGTTTGGTGAATACCATTGAAAACCTTGGTTTTAACTTCTTGGTGCCCTGTTCATTCCCACCAGAGCTTTACAGCCCTCAGTAAAATCTTTATGAGTCTTATTTCCCTCCTGCACTAAGCAGAAGCAGCACAACTACGAACATCGAACCCAGCACCACAACATACCAGTGCCGGAAGAATACACTAGAGCAGAACTTAAGCTGTATTTGCAGAGTAGTCCTCAACAGGGATTTCCCTGCTTATCCCCAAAGTTGCGGAGAGGCACGCAGCAATTCAAGCTGAACACACAAAGCAGCACGCAGGAATCCTGACATTCAGCTCCTCTGTGACTTCACTTATGACACGAGTGGTGAGAAATTATTGTGAAACTATGTGCTCCAACTCTTCTTTTCATGTCGGAGTTGTTTGTTGCAGATTTTTTGAGCTGGAAAAACACATTCAATGAATGTGTTGTGGAGGTCTTGTGCATTAATGCACCTGTGCAGTGGTGGTCAGCGAGGATTTCACTTTCTATGCTCAAGCACACAGAGGGGGGTATGTGGCAGCTTGGCTGAACATAAAAAGGGATGCTACATACTCTTTTATAAGGTTACAAATTTTTCTCTGTGCGTGTGTCTGTATTTTCCAACACATACTAGCAAGATGAGAACATTTAGTTCTTACTGTCTTCATAACAGCTAACCTATACTGCTCCCCCACTAACTACCCAACAGTAGTGTTGATACTGTACAGAATTGACACTGTCAAAGCGCTGTTTTATTGCTAAGTATTAATGGTGTCTGTAATCTTCCTAATTAATCACATGAATCTGTAACTATAAATAGCCTTAGGTCTTTTTCTGCTACAGTGTTGTTTATAAAATGCTTCTGAATTTTCTTTCCTTTCAAACTTTGCTGTTTCGGGTCAGCTAGCCTCCTCCTATATATGAGTATAGTTTCACTGAGTTTTTCGGAATTCCATCAAATCCTGTCATCAGAGAATCTGGCTATGCATTTGGCTTTCATTCAGTTTGGATAGTCAGTCTGGCTTTCATTGATTCCAGCTTATTTTATGTAGGGCCCTGGCATCAGTGCAGTTAACCATTTACACCTTGCCCTCTTGGAACCTCTGCTGGTTTCTCACAGCTTTAATTCTCTGACTCCTGGACTCTGATAGGTACAGTATTTTATGCTTAGCATCTCTACAAATGTTATGAACTCGATAATGTGCGATCAGATAATTCAGTATTTAAACAGATTTCACCAGTCAATTGCCCAATAAAGGTGTGGATTTACATTCACGCTGGAATGTGCTCTACGAATGCAGAATCACCTGTATGCTTAACAGGTGATTGAAACCATTAGAGAAATATAAATGTAAAATTCTTACTTGATAAGTGTAAGACTAGAACCTTTGTGACAAAAAAGAGAAAGAAATAGGACGATATCACGCATTTCAAAAAGCTTTAAAATAAGCCAGATTATGCTAATGCTATCAAAGGATATTTCACCCGATTAAGGTTGCTTCCATGCAGTAAACAGACATTCAGTGGTGGTTTTGTATCAATACCACCAGATTGCTTAACAGTTTCTACACAAAGTGAAAACACAGCCCAAGATAAACCAAGCTGCTCTCTACTTTTCCCGTGGTCTCCTTGGAATCACATCAAAGCACACTTTTCCTTTACTACTCTTTGGATATAAGCAGCAATTTTTTTTTTTTTTTTTTAACTGCATGCAATCTGTTCCTTTTATATGACCCTTCTTTGGAAACACACGTTTTATTAAATAAGTTGGAAGTTAATTGCAGTCATTCTAATCTCCTTAGATTTTTAATAGTTTAATTTATGTTTGTGCATGCAGCTGTTGGGATTGACGGAAAAAGTACAAACCCACACGACCTTACACAGCATTCTCTTGATTAAGAACTGATGTCTCCTAAAGTAACAATAATGGATGAAGTTGGGGGCATCTACGGAGAAAAGGCCATATGCCTGAGATGCAGGCAATGCTCAGAAGACACCAGAAAGGTTTCTAAAGTAATGAAGGAACAGTTTTATTGGCAAGTAATTACTTAAGAGAGATGAAAACAAATTCATGCTACTGAAGCAAGTCAGTCACTCGTGTGACTAAGTAGGTGTAGCAGACATGCCATTTCTGCTTACGCTTTTTAACAGGAAGGGGAAAAAAAAGTCCTTTACACAGTAACAAATCACTGTGAAGCACAGAAAAGATAAAAGAAAAAGTAGCAAACAGCATATGCAGTGTAATTAGGAAAAGTTCACATTGTACAGACAGTAAGCCAAATTCTACCCTTAGCGACAGTCATGAAGCTCCTCTGGAGGGTAACCAACACTAAAATTTAATGCCTCCAACCTGTACCTCCTGTCACAGTCTGCAATACCACTTAGTCATGCCAACTTTTCCCAAAACATTTCTGTCTTCTAAATGAACGTACTCTTGGACCCTGTATTCTGGACTCTGTTTTCTACTGTCTCCTTGTTACCCAACATCCTGTCTTCTGTTGACAAACTCTCCAGATTTCTGTGCCTTTTCACCCCCTTGAGATACCTAAACAATAAATTCACATTAATTACTATAGGTTTAATAGTATTTTCTTAAATATCTCGAAGCCTAACTGTTACTGAAATAAAAGAGAGTCAAGTAATTGATGGCCTTAAACAACTATGAGTTCTCTTATGTAGAGAAGATCTGGTTCAAAATATATGCTTGACTGTTTCCCATAGTTGCTTTAAAACATTTAATATTCTGGGTCAGATTTTCTTCTAAAGTAAACTGATGGGATCTCCTACAGTAATCCTGAGTGACATCCTTGCAGGATATACTTCTTTGTGACTCTAGTGTCACTTTCACATTGCTTATGATTGTGAAAATAGGATGATCAAAGAGTCAATAAAAACTATAGTCTATAAAACTCTGCAAATCACTTTACATGTCTATGTACTTCCTTAGGAGCATAAATAATCCCAGCTGAGGTCACAGGGAAAAGGGGGAGGCAAATTAAAGCAGTGAAATTAGATGTTCCTCATCCACTGGCCAGATTAGCTCAAAACTATGTTTCTTCACTTGTGTGCCAGCCTCATGAGCCCTTCTTTCTACCTATATCACCTGTTGATTTTTACCACTCATCCCTTGCTCAAAGACCTTTTTTTCTGAAATATTGTCCACAGGTGAACTAGCACTCTCTTCTGATAACAGCTTCAAGTACTATTTTGGCTAAATCTCTTCAACTTCTCCCACTTCTTTTCTTGGCAGTCTTTTAAAGCAAGTTCCTTTTTTTTCCCGTTTTCCACTGTTTTTGTATCTCCATCAACCTCTCTTTTTCAACAGACATATAGTTCTGGTGTCATTTGTGATATACCTTTCTGTCCTCCCTACGTTGATGCTGTCATTACCTCCTTGTGTTTCTCTCCCCTCCCCTCCCCTCCTACTTTTATATCATCTCCAAAATGCGTATGTTCCAACTGTTAATCCTTGAGCATTTGCAGCCATGAAATCTGTGATAGAATTGTGAGATCTGACAACATCACGTGCCTATGGATTTATGCTAAAAACCTGACCTGGTTCAGTATGTCTTTCAGCCAGAAATTCCTCTATCATTGACCACATCCTCTTTAAATATTTACCACTAAAAAAACTTTGGTTTGTAATTGTCAAAGTGCACTGTAAATGCGTAACAAGCCTCCACATGTGAACCTAAAGTCAATGTGAGGAACCAAAGGATGGGAAGGAAAGGTAGCTCCTTCAGCACGCGAGTGAATGTTGATGAGTAGCCATCAGATTACTTCTGCTTGGCAGGAATGGTACTACAAGATGATGCTCAAAGTGCTCTATTAACATGAACATACACAATTCTGCTTCCTACTCCATTCTTCAGTCTCCTCCCTTCCTTGTATTATGGTACTGATTGTGGGATCAGATGCTCAGGAATACTTAATTCCCATTAAAATCACAAATCTCTCAAAATCTGGATCTCAATGGAGGATTCCTAAATTTCTGCTCACTGGTAAACTTCACCCAATTCGATACACAGGAGAGCTTTGAAGATTGTCTAGACAGCAGATGGATTTGCCAAGGCAACCCCTCCAAGTGTGGATTATTATTTTGTTGTTTTGAATGAGTATATTCTCTTAAGGTTCTATAGGACTCCACAAAACCATAACAATGTATGTTCTTTTTATGATTCGCATGTTAATTAAACATTTCCAGCTTAATGAATGAATTCTGTATAATCTCTCCAGACAATTGAGCTCTGCATCCTTAATTGCTGTGCCATAGGTCAAGCAGACGATAACGTATTTGCTCTAGTGGAAATAAAGAATTTACTCCTTGTTCTAAGCATTCAGCTCCTCTTCATATACAAGCGTAAAAACCTCCACAGTATTAAAACGGTATAATTAGATAATTGTTATATTCAAAGCTATTTGCCTCAGATTAAATAAAATACTAAATAATTTCAGTTTCTGCCCCTGCTAATTAGCAATTTTTTTGTGTGTTTCATTTAAACATAATGCTAGGACCAATTCAGTACTTTCACCTCTGGGACTCCATTTGTTATGTACGGGTTCCTTAGAGACCTAAAGCAATTAAAATTAAATTGAATTTATAGCTTAATCCTTGCCTGAGAACTACAGGACAAAAATTATTAGAGCTTTCCAGAGGTTTTCTTTTTTTAGAACAATCCTGTTCACTGACTCAAACAAAACTACCTACTTGTATCAGCAGTAACTTCACTTCTCTCAGCGTAAATAATTAATTCTTTTCCTTCTTATTGTCAACTTTGCACAAATCAGTCTACCAATACTTTGTGTTTAAACACTGTCTTTGAAGAGTACAATAAAAGTGATTATATGATGTATATGCATATTCATTCTATTCATGTTTTAAGTGCACCTTACCATGATCAGTCATGGCCTCCTAGAGATTAGAGTATTTGCACCAAATTTTTAGATTTTAAAATGAGCTATTTTTTTTCCTCTGGTGATTTGCTGTAGGTGAATGTACAAACAGGATAGGATTCACACGAAATACAACGTTGCCAACCATCTTGGTCTCCCTTTACAATCAATGCAGAATAAACAAGCAAATTAAGACACAATTCATCAGGCCTAATTTAGATGCCAACATCAGGATGAGATGAATCACGACCCAGCGGAAATGGCTGCTTCACAGCCTGGTATCTCTAGAGCTGCTGCTTATGTCCGTGTTTGGCAAAATGAATGCCATTCATAAACTTTCAGACTGCAGCACACGGAAGTGGAAATGTTATTTTTCTCCTTGTTCTAAATGTAGCTTTCATCTAAGACACGTATAAAAGCAAGGGATGTAGGATGTCCTTGTTACACAGTCTGTTGGTCAGAATTGAAGTAAAGACGTATTTATGTGTGACTGTCTCACTCTAAGCAGGTCTTACTCTCTTTTAATAGACTAATTTATACGAATGTAGGCACTAAAAAATGCTGCAATAAATTCTGTAATGAAACACCTACAGAAAAGGCTATGCTCTCTGAGGTGTTACCTGTCCTTCAGAGGGAATTATTGAAATCACGTTGAAATATGGGGAAAAGATGGGAGTCGATCTCACCGAATTGTGTATGAACAGTTAAGCAATACAGGAAAGTTATACAGAATATGAATAGTATCTCTGAAAAAAATCCACAATAAATCATGTGATAAAGAATATAATGTCCATTTTTTAACTGTACCAAGAGCAAGATGAATCCTAGCAATGGCTTACGTCCGTTGAGGGGGATAAGACAATGAGAAGGTAAAAATATCCTGTTCTTTGTGTGTTTGACACTTGATGTGTTCAGCAGGAGGGTGGATAAGGAGTTCCTGTAGGTTGAATTATTTACTTTTGTTCCAGTGTGAACTAATGAAAACTCCAAAAGATGTCTATTAATGTAATACACTGTAAAACTGGCTTTACGAATAACTCAAAACCAATAATTTTTTTAAAGAATTTTGAACTGTAATGCTAATTTGTTGAGGTGAATTGAAAGAAAAGCAATTTTCTATATATTTTTAAAAGATTAGGTGGGATGATTTGAGCAATTACAGGCTGACTAGCCTAAAATGTTTTCTAAAAAAAGTCGTCACTGGAACAGAAATCTTGTCTAGTCAATGTCAGTCTGTATAATATGCTAGAAAATAAGTCATCAAGCAAATTTTATAGGGCTTTTGGAAATGTGGTAGATAAAGATGATTGTAGCGATATATTTAGGTTTCTCTGCTAGATTTAAGTAACATATTCTTTTGTATGATCACAATGCCATTAAACAGATAAAACCAGATAAAAGGCTACCTAAGAGACCATTAGTGATTAATGAGGACATTGGATTAGATGTGTTCCTGTGTATGAGCTGGCAGAATATAGTGTAGGCTGTGATCATGATAACATACGTGAATTTAATTCTTCACACAAAGCTTCAACTACTTCACTATGCGTGAATATAGAGAATATCCACACTAAAATTGCAGTGTGTGTTCTCTGAACACTGGATAGACCTCCTGAGTATTTAAAAATACAAATCTTAATTAGCTCATAAATTAAAATTATTTTTAACCAGGTTTTTAAAGAACTGTTTTCCTATGTCAGATAATTTTGTCCTCAACTACTTATAGACTATCCTGGTGGAGCAAGGAACCATAAATAAGATCTCTGAAGATGATACATTTCTAAAATAAATTAGTTAGATGAAGTTGGGGTTTTTTCACTTTCACTCTTCACAACTGAATTTCTCCTTTAATAGAGGTCAAAAATGTGTCCTTTTCAACAAAACTCAAGGAGGCAGCTTTCTCTGAAAATGTCTGCCCTCCCCCATTGCTCTCAATGTACTGAATCCACTGGCAATAAAGGTGGCTTCTATCTTGATGTAAGCCACTTCCACATTTTCCTCTGCTGCTTAAAGTCAGCAGTCTCCATGATCTCTAAAGCAAGCTGATTTCATTCCTGCTGGTTGCATTTGAAAGTAAAAGATAGCTTTTCCAGAAACAGCTTCTCTTCAGGTTCCCAGTCAGAATAACGGATAATAGCTGCTGTTTCTACCGGACCAAGGCCTCAAAAGCCACTTACGCTTGCTTGTTGTATGTATAAATAATAACACTCATTTTAAAGAAGGTCCTGTGTGAGCTTTTTTCTAGTCACCAAATACAATGTTAATGTTCTTGAAGTAGTAGAAAGTTGTACTCCTTGAAAAAATACAACTACTGGATTCCTTTCCTATAAAAGAGTCAGAGGTATTTATATCAAAACAGCAGAAAATTGAAGTGCTGGAGCACTTACATTTTTTCTACTCATGTCTTCCTCATGTCTCTCGCTTGCGGCTGTCTTCCTTTCCACAATTTAGTTCTATTTCCAAATCTTTACGCAGATTCTGACATAATTAACATAGTGGCTTGTTAATGCCATAAAACCAGGAATTCTGTTTGCTGTCTGGTCCCTTTGCCCTGATATACAAACTTTTCCCATGCTTTGTGTAGTTGAGATAGCCCACTGAACAGCTTTGTTTAATTTTTTTAAAGCTTCATCGTTAAAATCAAGGGTCTGCACAACTCTCATTGGCCATAAATCTCACATGGTTAGGCCAGGCCAGTTTCTATAGACAATATCCTATGAAGTGTCATATACCTAACATCTCATTATTCCACCTTTTAACTGTTACCCAGGCAACCAATTACCAATTTTGTGTTGTCACGTGATTAACGCCCATGCATGTTGAGTCACTGTAAGAGCTGTCCCACGAGACACCCTAAAGCATGGACATGTGCTGTCACAGTCCCCTCTACTGGAAATTCTTTGACTTCATCAGAGAAAATGGGTAGATTTCTGCTGGCCTCCAAGAAAAGGGAAATTCATTTTTATCAATGGATCAAACAACATTCAGCTTTAGTGAGTTGTAATTATTTTTCTAATTCTGCTTTGTGCTTCCTCTAATACTAGATCTTTCTTCCATCTAGATGAATGATGCTATGCAAGGTAAGTTCATTTGTCCCTGTCAGGGTACATCAAGGGCTGGCATGGCATAGATCTCACCAGCCAGGGCCCATCTCATCCCCCAGCAAGTGAGTAGGGTAGATTTGGAGATGCTATCAGGTCCAACCAACAGCCCAGGCAAGTTCATGCTGTTGAGGCACGTCCAAGATCAGGCCATGAAATCAATCCACGGGTCAGAGTCCAGATCAGCTGGGTCCACGGCCAGGCGTGGGCACGGCTGTGAGGGATCTGGACAGAGGGATACCTACAACACATTTCTGGCAGGGATTGGCAGAGATGACATGGGATTTCTAGGGACCGTGGGCAAGGTGTGTGGGTGGAGCCCCCCCAGTGAAGCTGATCAGGGCCGGTAAGGGCTATTAGTACCCATTAGTGGACATAATGTGGGTGAAGAATCCTTTACCCATATATTCATCTTGACTACTTCCTTACTGATTTCTCTGAATGATGGAATTCTTCAAATCACAAATTTTCTGAAGCTACCCAGCAATCATAGTGAAGAGGAAATCCTTTAACAGAAGCATCAGGCCTTAACACTAATACATCTGGACCCAATGTACTGGGCCTGTTTAACCCAAGAAAGCTGGCTAGTATTCAAAGATCACCTCCTCCAAGCTCAGAAGCGATTCATTCCAACAAAGAGGAAGTCAGGCAAAAATGCAAGGAGGCCTGCATAGATGAACAAGATGCTCCTGGTCGATTTCAAACAGGAAAAGGAAACCTAGAGAGGGTGGAAGCAAGGACAGAGAAATTGTCTGAGCAGCCAGGGATCCAGTTAGGAAAGCTAAAGCCCAGAGTTAAATCTGGCCAGGGACAGAAAGGGCAACAAGAAAAGCTTCTATAGGTATGTCAGTGACAAAAAGAAGATGAGGGAAAATGTGGGCCCACTCAGGAAGGAAACAGGAGAATGGGTCACTTGAGACATAGACAATGCTGAGGTACTCAACAACTTTTTTGCCTCCGTCTTCGTTGGTAAAGGCTCTAACCACACCGCCCAAGTTGCAGAAGGCAAAGGCAGGGACTAGGAGAATGAAGAACCACCCACTGCAGGTGAAGATCAAGAATAAGACCATTTAAGGAACATGAAGTTATACAAGTCCATGGGACCTGATAAGATTTATCTGCAGGTCCTGAGGGAATTGGTAGATGAGGTTGCCAAGCTACTATCCATCATATTTGAGAAGTTGTGGAAATCTGGTGAAGCTCCCACTGACCGGAAAATGAGAAATGTAACACACTTTTTAAAAAGGGAAAAAAGGAAGACCCGGGGAGCTATAGGCCAGTCAGTCTCACCTCTGTGCCCAACAAGACCATAGAGCAGATCCTTCTGGAAACTCTGCTAAGGCACATGGAAAATAAGGAAGTGACTGATGACAGCCAACATGGCTTCATTAAGGGCAAATTGTGCCTGACAAATTTGGTGGCCTTTTACAACGCTGTTACAGTGTTGGAGAATATCATCTACCTGGACTTGTGCAAAGCATTTGACACTGGCCCACATGATATCCTGGTCTCTAAATTGGAGAGACATAGATTTCACGGATGGACCACTCAGTGGATAAGGAACTGGCTGGACAGTCACACTCAAAGGGCTGTGGTCAATGGGTTGATGTCCAAGTGGTGAGCAGTGATGAGTGGTGTTCCTCAGGGGTCACTTCTGGGACCGGTACTATTTAACATCTTTGTTGACGACATGGATGTAGGGACTGCGTGCACCCTCAGCAAGTTTGCTGATGACACCAAGCTGTGTGGAGTGGCTGACACGCTGGAGAGAAGGGATACCATCCAGAGGGACCTGGACAGGTTTGAGAGGTGTGCCCATGCCAATCTCATGAAGTTCAACAAGGCCAAGTGCTAGGTTCTGCACCTGGGTTGGACCAATCCCATGCACAAGCACAGGCTGGGTGGAGAATGGGTTGAGAGCAGCCCTGCCAAGAAGGACTTGGGTGTGTTGGTAGTTGAGAAGCTCAACATGAGCCGGCAAGGTGCACTTGCAGCCCAGAAGGCAAACTGTATCCTGGGCTTCATCAAAAGCGACATCGCCAGCAGGTTGAGGGAGGTGATTCTGCCCCTCTACTGGTCTCCCATGAGACCCCACCTGGAATACTGTGACCAGCCCTGGAGCCCCCAACATGATAAAGCCATGGACCTGTTGGAGCAGGTCCAGAGGAGGGCCACAAAGATGATCAGAGGGCTGGAGCCCCTCTGCTATGAGGACAGGCTGAGAGAGTTGGCGTTGTTCATCCTGGAGAAGAGAAGGCCTTATAGCAGCCCTCCAGTACCTAAAGGGGCCTACAGGAAAGATGGGCAGGGACTCTTTATCAAGGAGTGTAGTGATAGGACAAGGAGTAGCAGTTTTAAACTGAAAGAGGGTAGATTTAGATTAGATATTAGGAAGAAATTTTTCACTCTGAGGGTGGTGAGACACTGGAACAGGTTTCCCAGGGAATTTGTGGATGCCCCATCCCTGGAAGTGTTCAAGGCCAGGTTGGATGGGGCTTTGAGCAACCCGGTCTAGTGGAAGGTGTCCCTGCCCATGGTCGAGGGGTTGGAACTAGATGATCTTTAAAGTTCCCTTCTGACTCTAACCGTTCTGTGATTCTATGAACCTGAAGAAGACAGGGTTAGAGGAAACCTAATAGCAACTGTCTAGTACCAAAGGGAAGGTTACTGAAAAAGCAAAGTTAGCAAAGCAAGGCATTAAGTTTCAGGAGAAGAGAAATGATAGTCCTAAATTAAAATGGGGAGGTTCTAGTAGAGTATAAGGAAAGGAATTTTTACTCTAACGATAATTAATCAGTGGAACTGTCACCTAAAGAAGTTATGTCATCTCCGTCCTTGGATATTTTCAAGTTTCAACTAGACAAAGCTTTGAGCATCCTGGTCTATACGACCCTTCTTTGAGCAGATAGCTTGACTAGAGACCTCCTGAGGTGCCTCAGATCTAAGTGATTCCATGATCCTACACCATGCACAGGGATAAATGTTACTGTTTCTCTTCTCTAGCTGCATAAAATTCACCACTCTGAAACACTTTTAACTTCACATTTCTTTGCTCCCTTGCCCTTACCCATAATCTTGTACTCTTTAGATACCACGTCTGCTCCATATTAAATATAGGACAGTTCAAGGAACAGAAAAGAAACTGTACAAGGATGCAGGAGAAAATAGGAACTACTAGTGTGAGAACTGTGTTTATTTTTTTTTTTTTTTTAGTTTCTCTAGCAAGTAAGTAAAGAAAATGAGGGGTTTATCAGGAAACCAATACCTAGATAACAAATTCCTCTAGAATCAGACCTTACTCAATAGTAAGGCTCTGTTCCTAGTGAGGTGAAGTTTTTGTTTAACAGAGCTTAATCAGAACGAACCCCAAACCCATCATTAGTGAAATACTTTGGAGTCTCTCCATTTCACTGTATGTGAAGTACCACTACCTATGATGTCATGAACATGGAGTGTTCGTAACATTGTCTCCAAAAAGTTGCAAATTGCCCATTTTGGTGCTATCTACAGAGCAGACAAGTGCGAGGAAGAACAAAATGATCCCTTCTGCTATGTATTGTCTTGGCCATTACAGAACCTATTTACTAATTATGATGCATTTAATCTATGAGTAAAAGAAGTAGCCAATGCAAATCATCATAGGCTGTACAATTCTGATTTGTGAATGGAGAGATGAAGTGGATAGGAGATGCTGTGAATACAGGTAGGGAGCCTTGTCTTTGTCTTCTGGATTTCTCTCCAGTTATTATTCTATAATCTAGGCTGTGAAATCATTGCTGTAAAGGCAAAATCACATACCAAGTCCAAATACCTTTCTTTCCTCCTTTTACTTCTATCTGTCCCTTACAATCTATTAATCTGTTCTGGTTTATTTACATTGCAAATTATTTAGAGAGTGAAAGCAGCAAGGAGAATGAGCAATCCTTGCCTGGAGGGCTTGACAGTGTTCCTATGAGTGATGCATGAGCAGGCAGGAGGTTTCTGAAGAGTGGAAAGCATATCAAAGATTACTTTTCTCTGCAGTAAGATAGCACTCATTATCAAAAGAGACATGAAACGAGGACCGCTTCCCATTTGTGCTGTTAGACAGATGAATCCAACCAGTTACTCTACTCATTCTTCAAGATTAAAGGGAAATATAATAATATAAAACAATGATAATGTATATTCTTTCATGAAGAGCCAATTATGATTGTATAGCACATTTTACAAAGACTTTTATGGATGGCTGTTTGTTTAGGTCACTGTACAATTTCCTGAAATTCAGAAGTAGTAAAGTAACATATGCAAGGACTCAGCAATAATTTTGTATCAGAATTATGTTTGAATATCTTCAAAATCCACATTTGCTAAACCAGTGTTTCAAGATTGAAGTTGTCATTGAGGTGGCTATGTAGCATCGCATAATACTACTTCGTGGTCTTTACATAAAGTAATAGGACCATATATTTTGAAGGACACTCGTAACAAGCAGATCTGAGTTCTGTATGACTGCAGCACGCAATTCCCTAACTTCCCACGGAACTATCATAATGGATTTTGTGCCATTTTGTGCCATGTACTTTAGAAAAAGGATCAGCTTTTTCTAACGTCTGGTACCCTTGATGTCATGGTTTCTGGAAGATGCATCACGATTCAATGATACAATCTGAAGTTCAGCAGACACTTTTCCTTTCTTCTACCAATATACCTCACCTTCTTGACTTCTATTTGATAGTTTATAGATTAACATACAGTTCTTATGACATGTTTAATTGTGGGGATTTTTAATTTGCAAAATCAGGTTGTTTACATATTTAAGCATGTAACTCCATGCTTAATTTCTAATCAATGAGCTTAGCGATGAAAACAGGCATTAATGAAGTTTTCTAGTTCATTCACCATGCACACTGTTTGCTCTATGCATACCAAATCTGGGAATTTCAGGAAGTCCCACTGAATTATGGAACAGAACTGGATCCTACTTAGCTTCTAACATCAGTCAAGATCTCTTTGGCCAAAGAAATGCAACTGCACACAGAGGTCTGTAAAAAGTCAATTACTTTCTCCTTTAAAATAATTTCTAAAATTCCCCCAAACTGTTTTCTATCCAGAGCTAAGATATACTGCTACTACCTAGTTCTGTTTTCACCCCACCTTGTTCAGCATCATTTAACACAGAACAATAACATTTCCTTGTGCTTCATGAGATCACACTTGGTAAGGCAGAAATTACTGTTTGAATTTTGCAGATGTCAAATATTTTTTCTTTTTAATTTTGCTAGTCAGCACAGTGTGACCTTACCAGAACTTATAGAATTTGTCTAGGTATTTCAATCAAAAACATCTAATGTGTTGTAATTACTACTTTTTATCTGATTAAGTGAGGATTTGAAGAGAAAGTAACAAATTTCATTGTTTGATTGTTTTTGTTTTGGTATATTTACACACCAGGAGAAATTTATTTCAATTTATTTTATCAACAACTGACATTCACTAGTTTCTAGTAAGGTTGGGGATGTTCTTGGATTATTTCTTTCTTATTTAAACCTCTAATCTCTGAAAGTCTAGTGTAAAATCGTCTTCTATTCCTTTCACGGACCAGGTATAGCACATACAGTAAAAACATCAGTCATAGTTTTTATATATATGCTATGCACTTCGGTGGAACATAGTACTGTATTTTGGTCAATGCTGTAGCTGGAATTAATGCAAATTTATCTTCTTTGAAAGTCTTCTCTTTACGTTCAGTTTTTTGGTATTGAAAATAGAGTAAGGCAGAGTAAATACCAGAAGCTGTGACTTTCAAAAGAGCCAAGAACTGACCTAGTCTGTTCACTTCAGTGTCAGCAGGATGTTTCTTATTAACTTAAATACAAGGTGAATGAAATCAACAGCCACTGCTCCCCCCAAAAAAGCAATGCAGTGTCTTCTTTTTCTTCTTTCTTCTTTTTTTTTTTTTTTCTTTTAGCCAAGGAGCAAAATTTTATGATACATTTTGGATTCCACATTATCAAAATTCATATATGAAGCACAGTCTACTGGTCAGTTTGCTACCTTCCTTTTTCTGATCAAAATTATCGACTTCTAAATTTTGAAAAAAAAAAATGTTTACAATTAGAGAAAATAGATTGAAGATGTTTCATTGAACTTGTGAAAAAACATGCTGAAATATAAAATAGTATTTCATGCAGTATATGTATTTGCCAGCAGGCATGCAGTCTTGGATTAAATTCTCCAAATACATTTTATGTAGGTGGCAATACAATGGAGCAGGCTTGATGAAAAGGAACTTTGTCTGAGAAGGGGGAGGTGGAAGCTCTGATCTAATTCATTGAACAAAACAAAGACTTTTTTTTAAATCACATGTCTAAAATCTGATATGACAGGTAAAGTTCTCTTGAACTTATTTTAAAAATAGCCCCTATTTTCTTTGTCTGACAGAAATTCTATGATTTATCAGCCAGATGTGTTATTAAAACTCTAATGTTATTTAATTTTTATTATTTTGAATTAATAATCTCACATGCTAATGGCTTTCTGGAGGTTTCATGAAATACGTAGCCAGATCCTCCAGCAGAAGGGGTTATCTTTAAGTCAGATGAGTTAAGGCCTAGTGCAGAAAATTCCTTTAGGAACTAAAAGAAGCTTTTCTGTCACAGTTTCAGTTTGTTTATTTGGTTAGTTGGTTGGTTTTTACTTCATAGTGTTTTCTAGCAGGCAGAATTCAGGTGACTACAGTTGTATTTCCCAGTTATGAGGTAGCTTCTAATCTACCACAACAATTTTTTCCAGTTTTATAAGAGCTATGGTAACATTTGCTTTCTTTTTCAGCTATTTTGAGATCTACGGATTCTGATGAGTAGTACTGTATAGGAAGTGAATATTATGGCACAATAAAATGTTGGGTAACAAGACAGTGTGGTGAATATTTCAAATATTCTATACATCTGGTTGTTCTCTGTCAAGAAGAATTAATGGTAAAAAGCTATGAATTAGCTAATCTGTCCTCAGGGAGAGAAAGTTTGAGAGCACCCTTAGTGTCTGACAACTTTCAAAGGCAACAGATGTTTCTGCTTTGTGGGTAGGTATGATTTTACTGCTCTACAAGTGCCAATGTTCTAGATCTATGCCAGTCTATTATCTCTTTGGTGCTGTTTAACATTCAATTTTACTTCACTCTGCTTTGCAAATAAAAGTTCTTGCACATATAGCCCATCACAAACCAATCCCATATCAAAAGAATTGCCTGATCTAGAATTTCTCTCGAGCTTATTTGGAAAATGCCCTTTAGAAATTTGTTATTCATAATACATTGCAAACATTGAATTAGACCCTGTCTTCCTCTGTGACTGAAAAGGGCCATGTACAGGTGACCTAAACTTCCTTTTAAACTCCTGTACTCAGTTTTTCTTATAGACAGGTGCTTTGTAGGTTCCTGCTCATTGTATAAAATAGTCTTTATGTTTTCCTATTTAATAGCTTGGAGATTTTTTGGTGCAATTTATCTCTCTGTACAGATAGGTATCTAGCAGGCCACAAATATTTGCAAAGCTTCTGTGAGCACCAGCCTCAGGTTTTCCTGGCATTTTCCGCATAGCGGTAAATATAGCTTAATTTGTAGCATGCTTTGGAAACATCTAAAAAAAATAAAAACTGGCAAAAACAAAATTCCAGAAGAGTAAGAAAGAATAATAACACAGGTTTCTGTACTCCAGCAGTGCTCAATAGGGGAATCCCTGGCTCTTTTGTCTTTGTGTGTAGCTATTCAGAGGTTGCTCTGAATTAAATCATAAGCTGCCGTAAGAAACCCAGGGTCAAATTTTCAGAAGTTTTACAGTTCTGTTAAGTCTGAAGACTATGGAAGAGAGAGATATCAGCTTTGATAACTGAGCTCTTTTTTGGCTCAGAAACTTAGTCGTACTTTTGGAAATCCAACCTTATATAATTGCTCAATTTTAGTTCCCCCAGCAAACCACCATTAAAGCCATTGTTACAGGCAAACTCAACAGCAAGCACGTGTTGATTTTTTCCAAAAGCACACTACTTTAACTGTTAAGGGTCTTCTCTGCCACATTTTTAGACTACATTTCTTGCCTTGTCTGACAATATTATGATGCAACTATACTGATATCAAAGTCTTATGATAGATCTAGTGTCTTTTTAGTTCCTGCTCATGGAAATTAAATTCAGATTCTTCACGGAAGAGAATGATGCACAATATATTTAATGAAATATATAAACTCTCAAGGTCAATGAAATGGTATTGGCTGGTTTATTGAGGGACCCAAACAGGCATTGGTGATGCACTCAAAATATCAACAGTAATATCAGATTTTGACATACAAATTATCAGCAATAGCATAGAACTACTGTTTTGTAATAAAGAGAAAAGGGAATCTTTTATTGTGGAAATTTCATGTTTCATAAGCATCAGGCTTCAACTTTTTCATCAATAATTCTGTGGTAGTGAGCTGAAAGGAAAAGCAAGGAAGGAGGCAGGTACCTCAAGCATATTCTATATAGACAAAGTGATCACAATATTCATCATGAAAAGTTAATTTGTGGAACGTTGTTTTGCAGTCAAGCATTAATCATAAAAATAGCAACAGAAACCTCAGAACCTGTAGCAACAAGAAAAAAAAAAAAAAAGCTACCAAAACTCCAGAATTTTTCTTGTTCAAATATGTTTTCATCCTCTCTACTGGATCAGAACAACCTCCCCCACACAATGTAATTAACGGAGGATGGGAGGAGACAATGAAGTGAACCGAGCTCTCTTGGTGGTCAGCACATTGGAGAGTTCCTCTGAGCCGCCACAACCAGGTCGGGCCAGAAATTGAAGGGAGCCTTAACTAAATTTTTAGATAACAAGCTGAACTTGTGAAATGAGTCGTTAAAGACCGAAGGCAGATTTTCAAGCATGATGTAAAAATATAAGATCTGTTGTACTGAGAATTTTCAGATCCTGATACATCTATATCTAAACTATGTCTATGTCTATGTCTATGTCTATGTCTATGTCTATGTCTATGTCTATGTCTATGTCTATGTCTATGTCTATCTATATCTATACCATCTATCTATATATGTCCTTCATGGTTTGTTATCGGTTTTTGGGGGGGAACAATGTTATCCTCAGCATGATATTTCAAGAGTAGCATTACATTTCTGATTTTAAAATAATTCTGGCTGAAATGTCAAAATCCGTATTACAGAATGTATTTGTAGAACAGTACACAATGCTGGGCAATCTGCTCTAGCTGACACTGCTTTGAGCAGGAGAGTTGGAGTAGATGGTCTCCAGAAGTCCCCTCTAACCTCAACTACTCTGCGATTCTGTGATTTAAATTTTTTTGCTTGATGACAGACTAAAACATAAATTTTATCCTGACAAACATGAACTTTACAAAGATTTCAGCTATATTAATTTAGAAATCTTCATAAATAGATGAGAGTATTAGACTCATATCTCCAGGTTTTTCATATAGATGCAGAACTGATATAGGATATTATATCATTATCAAGGTTTGATAGTGGTGTGAGAGTTGAAGGCAAAGATATGAATGCCATTTACTCACAATTCAGTTCACCAAGACCATCACAGCTATATTAAAAAGTATTTAATTGGATCTGTAGAACACAGAAGGGAAAGGTGTATATAGGCGTATTTTAGACAGTGTTGTAGATAATCTGAAGGCAGAAAAGGAACTTATCTTCCCCTTACCTTTTTATTTCCATACTTTTATGATTGAGGGTGAAAGTTAATTTTGTTTAAAAAACGTATCACATTCAGGATTTTTAAAAAAAGAGGGGCAATAGATCTAACAGTAGGGTTTTTCATAATCAATATTTAGACACATTCATAGCTTGATTTTCTTCCTGTTCTCTCTATGTGCCTAAATGTGAATTTAAAAGACTGACTAAATATTCATTTTTTCAACTGAAAAAACTTCTTAATATAATGTTATTGTGGAGCAGTTTTCAGAGATTGGTATGGGGAAGGGGGAAGAGTGAAAAGAACAATATAACAACTATATAAGACAACAACAACTATAAGAACAACTGTAAAATGTCCTTGAGTACTTTTATCAGCTGTTGCCCATCTTTTCATCTATTTAAGTTCCACTGCACTGGCTCATAATGCTGTAAGGTAGTCTACCTTGAAAAAAAATTGTCTGAAAACCTGCACAAAACCAGACATACAACAAAGAGGAGGAAGGAAACAGCAAAAGAGTGTTACTGAGAGAAGTGGAGCAATCTATAGGGAGTTAGTAATAGAAAAGATGCTGTGGGAATTAGGGGTAGGGTATACCATTTTCCTTTGAGTGTACCTCATGCTTCTGCTACATGGCATTTTTGTTTTGTTTTTGAAGATTACCTGTAGGTTATATGCATGGAAATATAGTATATATAGTAACATTCCACAGAGACTCACTAACCACACACACAAATTCTGCATCATGATTATGGAGTTAGCTACAACCATCTGTTTCAGGTTCCTTCAAAACTGAAAAAGAAAAAAAAAATGAACAGAAAAGGGTATGTTGAGAAAAGGTGGGAAAGTCACAAACATCATCTGTGGCAGTTTCTGCTTTGGAAAAATATGTGCTTGTTGATTAGATGCTTCTATATAATATTGGATGGTAATCAGTTATTAATATGTTTAGAATTTCAGAACAAAACCCACCTGTTCAAATGGATTGTTTGGAGGGTTACATGCCATACACTTCTAATTTTTAATTCCTCTAATGAAATTTACCTTCTGTGAGATCCTAAGCTGTTCCTTAATTTCTCCCCAATTCCCAGAAAGTTAAAACTGACAGCTGCCCACTTATGTGGCTGACTTCTGAGAAAAATTCTGTGTTAGCTTTTGTGGTCTCAGTTTCCTTGGGTTTTGTAAAATTGCACCAAAAGTAAATTTGGTTCAATATCTGTAAATGCACATAAAAATAAAAATGAGCACAGAGTACAAGTGGTGGAACTGGAGCAATTAGTATCAGAATTTTATTAGTTTTTCTTCCAGTTGTATCTTGATTCAAACACTATCTGATCAGTTTACAAGTAAGTATGGTATCGATGATAAATGTGTTGTTCAGCAAAATAGTTCATTCCTACAATATGCTATGTATTGCACCAACAAAGTGCATCCTGTGGGTTAGAGGCCATAAATACTTCTGTCAAGACAAAAGAAAAACTCTGCCAAAAATTCTCAGTTTGGTTCACTGAAGTAATGCTGTGTTCTCTACTCAGGACAACCCAGTGATCTGGGAAAAAGACCAGACAGATCCCACTTAGAAAAACCTTGCAGTAGAGCAGCTCTTTTCCTGATGGAATCACTACTATATTGCACCAGATAAGAAAAACAACCAACCAAACAAACAAAAAAATAAACAAAAAACCCAAAACCAAACAAACAAGCAAAAAACCCCTCCCAAACAACAAACATAAAATTTCATCACTGTTCTCATTACACTGTCATGTGCTTTTCTTCCCCCTCATTCCCTTTTCCTATCAAACCTGATTAGAAAGATAAATGTGTAAGTAAAAACTTGCTTGCTTTCTTAACATGCTCTCTATTCCAAACTCATTCAGGTGGGTCACAACTGGGGATTGATATTGGTCTCATCACCGTGGGATCAACTCTGATGTCATACACAGCTCCCACTGTGTCCCACTCATTGTGCTCCTGGAGTCCAAGGATTTTGCTAAGTTCTAAGAGTTCTGTTTTGCTTTAAGTATAGAGGGAGAAAAAGAAAGAAATAAGAAAAGTCTATAAGTTTTTATTTAAACTGATGAAAGAAAACAAACCGAGGCAGCAACTATGGATGTGAAAGTGCCACAAAGTCAAATGAAAAAATCAACACCAGTGATGATGCTGAGAAAATGTAAGGGTTTTTTTTATTATTATTTTACTAATGAAAAGAGCTGTTTAGCAATCAATAGTGCTTCAAAAAGCTGAAGCATAGCTTGTGACAAGTTTATCTACAAAAATTACGAAGAAACCTTGTTCTATAACATCAGAGTGAGATTCATCTGATCAAACTTTGGGATTTGCCTCCTCTGTCTTTAGAAATCTACACTATAGGTATCTGCAACTGAGTTATGTACCTTAATTTGAACCAGTGGAGTGCAATAGGAATGACTCATTTGAGTTATGTTAGATGTCTACTTTAACATGAGGTTAACCTTAAAAATTCTTAGGTTTTCCTCCATTGAATCCAAAGACAGTCCAGGATGAATAGCCCAACATATATACTACAGATACACAGAGGTAGATGAATTGAATCCCCACCTAGCCGGGTAAACTTTACCTATCAACCCAAGGCTGATTGTCCAGAATATAAGCTTGTTGTCTAAGTTTCATTGTCAATGGAGAAGGGGAAAGATATTTTTAAAAAAGTTATTCATCCAACTTTTCTTAAGTTACTTTTGTCATGATAAAGCACCTTTTGAAGGTACCTGACTCTCTCCGCTAGCTTTAGGGAAGCAAAAATAGAAAATGTAGACTGGACATCAGATTCTCAGGTGATGAAGTTTAGAGGAGCATCCACTTTTGCCTTCTGATAAGGAAAGCTTAACAATGGGTTACAGCCTTGTCTCATCTTTCAGCAAAAGTTAAGCAGAAATGGAGAAGATATACATTAGTCCTGAGCTGCAAGAATGCTGTCATAGCTAATGAGCTACAGGGCCGTCAGTTGCTGGTCCAAATTCAAACTAAAGAGGATGAGAATTATCAAAGAAGAACAAAGTTGGCATTAAAAAGTCAGTGTTCAGAAAAAAGGATAAAGATGGAATTCTGCAGAAACTCCATCTCTGGACTCTGTCGCCGAGGGGCCTTTCCATTTGGACCGCTGCTTTGGCTAGAGGAAACATGCCCTTCTGACCCCCCATGGCAGTGGCACAGAGAGACCTGCAGAAAGAGGATGGGACTGACTGTGGATGGCACTGGTGTGGGCCCTGCCAGCATGCCCCACTTGATGCTTCTCCTGGCCTCGGTGGGACGGGTGGTGAAGGAGTTCTGGGTCAACACACTTCTTGAGCAAGCCCTGCCTCTCAGTTCATCCTGGGAGCCCCATGTCCAGGCTGCAGGGGGCGATGCCCCAGACACTGCTGTATGTGGACACACCAATCCCAAGGTGGGGAGAAGTAACCCCACAGCTCTTGGACAGAGCTGGCAGAACTGCTTCACCCAGCTGTGTCCAGCCAACACTTGTCCAGCCCTGTCCTCAACGTTGCTGCTTTTCTCTGCCCAACTGTTGAGTGGTACCCGGCTGTTTCAAGGCCACTTGTAAGTGTTCCCCAGGGTGGCAGGAGACAGAAAAGGCAGCTTGGATCTCACAGAGATCTTTCTCTGCCCCTTCCCCATGCGTAGGCAACCAGGAGCAGAGGAAGCCCAGGTGACCCAGCTGCCCTCCATCAAGCTCCAACTGAAGGAACTGAGCTATGGCACAGTAATGTCATCAGTGTCCCTCCTGTCTCCACGCTGCCCACAGATGTTTCCCAGCATCAGGTGTATCACTTCTCACCTTCCATTTCTTTTTTCCCCTTGCCCAGGCAACAACACTACACGCCAGCAGCCTGGAGAGGCTGGTCAAGGGCTGGGCAAAGGTCAGGTGTCTCAGGCCAGCAGGCTGAGCTTCAGCGGGAAGTCCCTGTGTCCCAGCCTCCCCCAACACTGGTGTCCTGGCCTGCTGAGCACATCCCAGGTCACTGACTGCAGCAAATCCCTTGGCTGTCCCCACCTCTCACACATTGCCAGGGGGTCAATGCAGCTCACTGGGGGCCCTTTCTGCTGCGGGGCTGCTTGGCAAGCACAGCACATTTCTTGCAGGCTGGTCTCAAGAAGCGGCCACCACTGGTCACCTCTGGCAGCAAAGGTAGACTTGGCCACTTGACTGGTCAGTTTGGAGAAGGTGAGCAGGACGTACCTTCTCTCCTCCTTTTGTAAGTGGGCACTTCTTCTGCACTGGGGCTGTTGCTGTCCTTCCCGCAGGGCACATCCATCCCCATCACTCTGCAGCAGGAGAGAGCTGAGCCCCTGGGGGTCCCTCGTTCCCAAATGACACCTCTCCTTTGCACTCAGTGGCAGGAGAACAGTGCTGAGAGCATCCATGAGCATTCACCTCACACTTCTCATCCATGGTAATACTCTAAACCATCTAATGTAAAACCAGACCACAACTGATAACGTGACGAACAAGAGACAAGGCTTCAGAGCTACAAAAAATCTTTCTAAAAAAAGGGTTTTTAAATATAAGGGTTTTAAATTAGTTTTAGTTGGGCTCCTCCATGATAAAGACGTTTATATTGAGTCAGCTGGCTGTTAATGCTATGTAATTTGGAAGTAAAAATCCACTAAAAGAAGCATTGAGTGGGAGTATCACATAATCGCAGAATAGTTGAGGTTGACTGGAACCCCTGGAGACCATCTAGTCCAAACCCCCTGATCAACACAGGGTCAAAAAGAGCAGGTTGCTCAAGATGGGAAATGAAGACTGGAGAACCATGCTGCAAATTACATGCTGAAAATCTCCCTTCTGATTGGAGATTTGGCCAGTAATATTACTTGAGACATATACTTTTTTGTTTTGTGTTCAATCTGGTAATAAATCAGTGTGCCCAGAATGGGAGGAATGTTCTGGGACTCTGTCCACCTACATTTTTTGATGGGCAATAATAACAACATAACTGTACACCGAAGTATTTGTCTATATCTTTATTTAATTCTGTTGTAAGGCCATGTAACCTTCACTGTCTATGTTCTTGATAGTTTAATGAACTTGGTTTTAAATTATATGAAAACCTCAGCAGGTGTAGATACGTATGAGTTCGTTGTAATGAAAGAATATATAACACTTTTCAACATCTGAATATCAACCTCTTTTTTTTTTTTTTTTCTTTATCCATGATCCACAGTGAACTGAAACCCACTGGGACAGTGCCTTGAAGTGTGATATACAACTGTCACATTAATTAGAAACTGAGCTTCAAAATATGCCTTGCTGAACCCAAACAAGTCTAAACAGATCATTTGGTTTTGTGTTCCTGCAGTGTGTCAGGATGCTTCTGGTTTCATTCAAAAGAGAAAGGAAAGATGTTAATTATATGTCCTTTTGTATCTGTTGATATTAAAAAGATGTGAAGCAATCCTGAGAATATCATTAGACCTGTGGCAGACAGAATTATACAGTTTTTATCTTTTGGAAGGATATAATTTAGGGGAAAAAGTAATTGCTTTTAATATTTTCTTCTGTTAATTTGGTCTATCTGGAATATTGTGTGATCAGTTTTCTATTGCTCAAGACGTCACACCTGCGTGATTGTTATGGTGCCAATATTTCAGCCCCAAAAAAGTGAACAAATGTGAGAGAAGCTTTGTCTCATGGAAACATTTAATATTTCAGGTTCCAGATCATTTCCTGATTCTGGGCATAATCTAAGAAATTCAGGAGGTAACAGTTACGAGCGTGACCAGTTTTGTTCCAAACTGTTGGCAGTGGTACTTGCAGGCTACAGAGAATTTAGAGTAGCCTTTTCTTTGCATATTATATAAACTCATATTTTACTACACCAACAGTTGTACTACAGTTACTGGCTAGGACTCATCTTTTCTGTCTCTACCTTAGAAGTTGTACAGAAAAAAAAGATCTAATTCCTGAATACTCTCGTAGCCCAACTTGAAAAAGTTGCAGTACGTTCTGCACACTGCCACTCTGCTCCTTCATATTTCTTTGCTTTTTTGCATTTAGGCCCCAAATTCAGCTCGAGATTGGAGCTGCTCCTGTTTAGCTCCGTGAATGTGCTATAGTCACGGCTGCTGAGGGCAGTGGCCCATCTTGTTCCTGTTCCTGGTTGTTCCTTCCCTTCCATGTGCTGCTTCCTCCTTTGTTTGTGAAGAAAAGGTTGTGTTTGCCTCATGAAAGACCGTGTTGGAGGAACTGATTCTGGTACAAACTAATCCAAGAGAAAAAGAAAAAAAAAAAAAAAGAAATAAAAGAGTTTTTAAAAAGTAGTTTTAAATAGGTCCAGTGGCTCAGTTTGGTTCATAACTGATTTTGGCTATTGAATGATGGCTGTAGAAGACCCATTCCAAAAGGACTGATAATTGCATGTTATAGGAGCTTAGGCTATGGAGAAAGTTAAATCAAGAGGTCTTAACGCTGGGGTAATATTGTCCAGTCAGAAATTTTGCAGTTTTGTCTGGCGTAGTCCCTATTTATTTTGGGACGGGTTTTTTTCTTTAGAAAGGTCTCCACGGAAGGAAAAAAAAGAATCCACCAGCTGTATTTCAAGCTTCATTTTACTTTCAGACACACTGGTGTGATCCACATGCATACTGATGAAAACAAAGTCAGATTCAAGCTCTAAATCAAGTGTTTTCTATTAAAAGTATTCTTCCTGTCCTCTAGTCTGCTGTGTGTATAAAACAGATTTCAAACCATGAGTAGAAGAGTTTTTGCTTTCCAACTAGTGTTTTATAATCTACTGTTGCTACTCTTGCAGAAAGTCTAATTTATCATAACATACACATCTATGTATATATAAATATATATGTATGCAAGTGCATGCGCAAACTGAAGTACTTTGTTCTCTCTGCTCCTCACATTACTGTGAAAAACTCTGCTTGTTGTGAAACATCTGTGTATAAAATTTAAATTCATATGATCTCTTTCAAACATATCTAATATCATGTCTTTTGTGGTTGCCATCTGTCATGCAACAACAAAAGGGATTTTTTCCCCCAACAGAAAGAAAAAACATGCATAATATCAACAAGGATCTTTTAAAAAATGTTAAAAGATCCTCAGTAAACACATTCAGTATGTCTCAAAGGAGGTATGATTCTTTCTGAATCTCCATATAAAAAGGCTTTTAAAGTTTACCAACATTTGATTTGAATTATTTAGCTTAAGCTAAACTGATACATTATTCATGTTAAGCGAAGCGCATAAATAATGCCAATTTTATCTCCAAAAATATTTTAAAAGCTAACTTGAATGCATTTATAGCTGAGGCTTTACCAACTCATTAGAAGCAAAATCAGGTAAGAAATTTCTGACTCGGTTCAACAGAAAATGAGTTGACGAGTTATTGTATGTGAAGGTGACTGCTAAATATATCCCCTGAATATTAAATATAGCCGTCTCGAAAAGGCAGCCTTCGAACACACATATCCACGAGTACACACACTCTTCCATCAACAAGTTCTGTAGCTTGAAGCAGTAGATGAATCACAGGCAAGGACTTCAGTGTCATTGAACCATTTTCAACAGAAATGGTAAGTCTGGGTCTCTGTCACCACCTTTTAAACCATTTAGAAATACACCTATAATTTATGAAAACACAAAAGATAGTTGTCATTAGAGTACTAAACACGAACAGGAGTGGACAGCCTATTAATGAGGAAATAATTCTAAAGGTAGAAAATGATAGTTAATGATAGTTCTACTCATTAATATGCAGTATGGATCAAGGAATTCATTGCTATTTTGAACCTTCAGGCCAAAATCTCAGAACCGGACACTTTTGCCATTTAGGACTAATCCGGCTCTTATGTAGGGCCATGGGAATGTGCTACCAGTAGAATCAGTAGACATTATCTACTTCAATTTCTTTACATGTAAAATCAGGGAATATTACCTCTGCAGTGCTGTTGTGAAGCAATAAAGTTACCGCTGACTGATGCTGTTCCTGTTTCTGCTGTAGCTAGTTTCCTACTGGGCAAATCAATCGATTTCATCTCTGCATTTCAGATAGTTTCCTCAGAATTACCTAGACAAAAGTCATGGCTGTTTCCTTAATTTACAGTCCCTAAAGACTCATCAATTGCTCTTTTAACCTCTTCTTTCCTTTTGTCCTTATTTGATTACCAGTATTGACAGAGATGATAAGGAACTATCTAACTTGCCTCTTCATTGCATGGAACACGGTGTTTTTACCCCCTTTCCTGACACTGACAGAGCACACAGACATCTCTGTTGTGTCCAGCTTTTCTTTCCTCTTGTCTTCTCTCAGGCTGCGGTGATGATTTGTGTGAGACAGATTTATCGGTACCCTTTTCCCTTTATCACCTGTGCTAAGCCAAACTTACCCTCTGCAAAGCTTTACAGCCCCTTGTGAAAGGCCTTGTCCATCAGCATGCTGAAGGATAAAGTTAAGCACGTGTTCAATTACATATCTGATGTGGAGTATATTTGCCATTTCTTACTGTACTTCTATAACTAGTTATACCTTCCAAGGCATTGATTTAATGAACCTTGGCATGACGGTCATTTAATTGCAATTTCTGTTCAAGCATTTAATCTTTTTATTTACGTCAATAAGTGACCTAATCCATCCAACACAAGATTAATTCAAAACATTTGCAAGAAATAGAAAATAGTACAAACCTGTTCCAAAATTTTACATGAGATACACTGGAAAGTTCAATATAAATGTAAACATGCCAGTCTTGTATACATTTGCTTATCTGGACTCTGTCAGGTACTGCATAAGCAATTCAGTGGCTTGAAAGAAAGACTGTTCTTGTACTATTACCCAACTGTAAGGATGAAGCAGCAGAAGTCTGGTATGAAAGCCTGTACTGCCATAATATTCAGTTAATTTTATATTTTCAAAAGCTTGAGTAGCTCTGACCCAAATAACTCAATGGTCAAAATAATCCTGCAATTCTGGGAATGTTTTCCAGGCTCAAGCATTAAGTCTAGACGTATTGCAGCTTAGTTAACTATTTCTCTCCTCTATGTAAAACTGGCTTATACCTCTCAGAATTTGTTCCCCAGAAATTATATGAAAACATATTGGCCGTTCTGACAAGAGACAGACATACTTATTTTTGCCAGCACTACCACATCTGGACTGGATCCAGCAGAATGCAGCTGGGATAAACACAGCTTTTTGGCAGATCGTTATTAAGAGTGGAGTGATCCTGTGAAGACCATGAGAACATTCTAGGGGTTTTTCAGCTACGACAGATGTCTTGGAGGCTGAATTTAGTTTGTATGAACAAAGGCTTAAGAGGCATCTTTGGAGTTAAAGAGCAGGACACAAAAAATTACATGATAAACAGCTCCATATTTAACCATAAACATAGGTAAACCAGAATGCCTCGCACTGGTAAAAATGCAGCCATTCAGAAGAAATCCACAAGTGCTGCTCTAAGATGCTCTGAGACACCTTTACACTAAGCTACAT
The DNA here is from genome assembly GCA_008921705.1 of Burhinus oedicnemus. Lineage (NCBI taxonomy): Eukaryota > Metazoa > Chordata > Aves > Charadriiformes > Burhinidae > Burhinus > Burhinus oedicnemus. The sequence continues at coordinate 1,397,778 of VFFE01007640.1, read as the reverse complement.
GCAGGGAGAGGATGTTTAAATGTTGGGCTCCAGCATTTTGTTGCAATATTAATTCATTTAGCTCTCATAATGTTTCAGTCTTCCTTGATGTCAAACAACAGCTTCATAGAATGATTACACTTTCTATAGGAAATTATTAAGGGAGGAAAAATTTGAAAGTCTTTCTCTTTTCCATTGAAGTAACTCTTTCTAGCCATGATGGCTTTTCCACTTCAGAACATCATTACTGGATATTTTTGGTAATCCTTGAGAAAGGTGGAGGAATTAAAAAAAAAACAAAAAAAAAAAAACAAAAAACCAAAACAAACAAACAAAAAAAAACCCCCTCCAGACAGTATTTGAAAACATTTAAAAACATCCTGGGATTTTTAAGTATTTAAAATCCTTCAAGAAGAAAACTTTTCTTTGAAGAATTTCCCAGTTTAAAAAAAAGTGGCACATTATTTTAAAAGTATCTTGAAGTTGATGCCTGTGAGAGAGTGACTCATTTTTTCCAAAGGACTCCAGGAAAGCTTTCAGGGACAGGAGGAGATATACCCTATAATAACAAAAATTTTGAGACAGAAATGCTTCGGTATCTCTTTTATAAAAATTGAGTACTTCTGTGGGGCTTCTTCTAGTCTTGGTAGATTTTTTTATGGTGTCTCTTTTTTTTGGACTTTAGGCATCTGAGCAGCACAAAGCAGATTCTGCAGCACAGAGGAGGCCATCCTCTGCATGAGTGAAGATGTACCGTGATATTTCATTCTGTGCTCCTTTCAAAGTCAGCTCTAAGAGCTTCACAAAGTCTTTACAGGCAATGTCAAGAAGAAAGGGCAGAAACAGGTGAAAGGTAGAGAAAAGACATTTGGAAAGATCTGCTGAAGCATATTAAACACACATTTATCTCTAGGACCGACATCCCAAAGTTGCCCTTAGAGGCAGTCATATGTACTCGCAAAGTGAAGAAAGCATTCAGAGGATGTATGCAAACCAAAAGGCAGAGTTTCCTTAGGAACCACAAATACAGAGCTGCCTGTATCCTCCCAGCTGGAATTCTCTCAGCAAGTGCGTACAGAAATGGTACAAATCCTTAATGGCTATGTGAAACATCTGAGTTGGGAGAATGACCAGAGCTTGTAGACAGCAATCTGTCCGAGCCGATAACAGCTGTCAGGCTCTTCTGCATGCTCCCAGGCGTGGAGGAAATATCAGCTGAGCCACAGCTCATCCAGCGTGCCTGGGGCCAGTCTCTGCTGCAAAGCCCCTCTTGGATGGAGCAGCCATGGCATTTAACCCTCTCGCCCTCCCACTGGAACAGAGAGGCTATAGGAAAGATGCCTATTTGAAAAGTTTCCCTGGCCAATGCTATCTCCCAAATCCTTGTCCTGAGGATTATTTGGAAAAGGTCTATTTGGCATAGCCCAGTGCCATCCAAGAGACCACTGGAATAACTGAAAAGAATCAACACTGGGTTTCCAGAGCCAGGACCAGCCCAGTTTAGTTCACTTTTCCATAAAAAAAAAACAAACCACCTCTTCATCCCTTACGCTTCCTTTAACAACTTCATAGCTGGTGTCTGTATTGCTTAGAGCTAACTTCATTCTCTCTAATCTCAGTACAATTTGCAAAACCCACTTCCCTCGCCTTAAATTCCCTGGTATGAAGCCACTGAGACTCCATTTTGTGTATTCTTCAACATATCATTCATCAGGAGCTCCTTTTTAACTAAATTGCCGTCCATTTTGGGGTTTCTCATCTGTTCAACTGACTATGCCTCTCTCATCCTGAATTTCCCTGCACGGGCATTACCTGCAGAGAGACACACTGCTCAGCCCATGGAATACCCGATATTCTCAAGGAACCAGACGGAAAGCATCAATAAAAATTTCTGTGTGCGGTGTTTTCGATACTTGCATCTTAGTTGGATCTATTTCACGGGCTCTCCACTCTGTACTTCAAAGACAGCTTTCCAGGGCTTTCCTTTAACTTACAATTCCCTTTCAACTGGCACACCTCCTTGCTTAAATTGTCTTCTCTTAGTTTAAGGCTTCATGGTAAATATAGTAAGGACTCAGAGTCCCAGAGCTTTGGCATGTGTAAGTGCCTATGGTAATGCTGTCTCCACAGGTATTTGTGAAAGAGGATCTTTGTGATGAATATAACGTGGCACCTAAATATATCCAGCTTTCAGAGACAAAACTCTACCCAGGAGGTAGTGAGTACTGATCCCTTTTTGCATCTATAGAATTAGATGGCTGAAAAAGTGCATGTGTATGGAGGGAATGTGGTAAAGAGAGACAAGACCTATTCTTAATTTCTCTTTATCCGTGTTTTCCTTTGCTGAGACATGAGAAATTTGCCAGTATTGTAAACGGGTTGGGCACCCATCCTGTCTCAAATCATCTCCCAGAGTTCATTGTGGAAGAAATCAGTCAACAGAAGAAGGGAGATAATAAGAAGGCATCTTTTGCTGGGCCTTTAAGGGGATGGGTATGACTTTTCATATTAAACAGGTTGAGTTCATCAGCATTTTTTTTTTCTTTTGGGGACCACGTTAGTAATTAGGCCAGAGAGACAGAGCCTAACTGATCCAACATCTACTGGAGTTCCAGAAGGAAAGGCACAGTTCTGTATAGACCAGTTCCCAGCCTAAGGCCAATCAGTAAGAGAAGGACAAAAAACTTTCCTTGGCTTTCAACTGTCTTTAATGCTGAGAGAGAACTTGACAGGGCTGCAAGTGAAGCAGATAGGGAAACCTACTGTTTATTTTTGTGCTGATTTGATTTTTTGCTTTTTGTTGATGGGTAAGATACATTGGCAATGTGACCTCATCTGCGATAGCAGAAATGAAGCTTTTATCACACACCTCAGAAAGAAACACTGGGTTTGAGTAAGCTAAACCTATTGCTCAGGGCTGTCCTGTGACACAGCTCCTTTCATTATCCATTAACTTAGATAATACCAGAGAGTAAGTCTTCCGTAGAACTCTTTATCTTCAAATCTTCAAGAGCGTGGAAGTAAATACAATTCTTTCATTTTGTAGAATAAGTCAGCAAGGGATGGGGGGGCAGGGGGAGATGTGAAGAACTATGTGCAATAAAATGGAGCAATATGACTAAATTTTAAGAAATTACTGTTACAGGTTATCGTCTACATTTTACTGTCTCATCAGACAGCTTACAATAGAAACACATTTTTAAGCTGAATAATTATATGAATTTGTTTGTAATTTTGTTTAGAGAAATAGCTGTACAATTTTTGAGAAAACTACAAAATAATCTGGATCAATCTCACAATTACAATTTCAGCTGCAACTAAAAGGCTGCAATTAACCACTAAAAACATGTACTTAAATTGAGATGTGATAGACCAACTTAACTATAAGCAATGCAATCAAGATTTTCTCCAGCAACAATTAATCTTGTCCTTGAGAAACCAAGCCAGTGAGGTTTCTGCTAGAATTACTGAAATGACCATGTTTCACAGGAGTGATGCTGCTTTAGCATCCTGTTGGGCTGGTAGCGTCGTCTGATTATTCAGGAACATTTGTTATCCATTTCTTGTACAAATACTGCCTTCATAATAAGGTAATGCTGCCATCAATAGAAGTCGCATTGTCACATAGCCTCATCATTGCTCTTTGGGGGCACATTAGATCATGTTCTGCCTCTCAGTAAAATCTCTGCCCTTCAGCCTGCTGACAAAAGCTATTTCCTACAACAGAGCCAGAACTCCTATTTGTCAACTGCAATTAGTAAGAAGAGAACGTACATGTGTATAAATATACGAATACGAAATTGCCTAGGGACAATCCAACACTCCTAAAATGACAGTTTGCTGTGGTTTATGTCCCACTTTACTTAAGAGCTAGTATTCTTTCATTGTGTTAAGGTCTGATCCTTCCAAGACAAAGCTTGAGATGTCTGCAGACGGACATTTCAATTCCTAATTTCCCCTTAAAACTCCTCTAAAGTTTTATGAAGGGGTTAAATAGGGAATGAATCTGATACTATCCAAAATTGTCACACCTAATTTAAGATACTAAAGTAGATGAACTAACGCCTAAGTGCACTTAAGTATTACATTAAACGCAATGGGAAAGAAGAACAAATAACATCTCATTTAGGTTCACCATGTGGAAACCATGAGGAATATCCAAGCAAGAAGTGTGTCATTGTGTTTATATTCCTAGGGGTGATACATGAGACTGATAAAAGGCAGGACCGTGTGATCTTGTAGCATGTATTCGTGTCAGGCTGCTCTCGCTTTCACCAAGTAAAGAGTAGCAGCTTGCAAAAGTCATTATTAATAAGTCATCTTTTCTATTGAGCTAACTGTAACGTTAGTACTGGCCTGTGTGACATAAGCTTATTTTGGAGGGATACCAATGGATTCCCCTCATGGGTGCTATTTAGCAGTGATGCTCTGTAACTAATTTACATAACAGGGAAGAGCTAGTCGTTGCACCTGGGAAAATTCCCTTGTAACTTGCTCCCTTTCTGCTTGCTTTAATCCTCATGACCTGTGTTTCATTTATGAATAGCTCTTTTAGCACACAGTGTTGTTTAAATTTCCTCCTGAGTAAAAAGTCACCTTGAAATCTTCCTAAACATTTCCACAAATGTAAGGAAAAGGGAGAGCTATGGAGATGTGTATAGATGTCTTCAGTGATCAAGCTCCTAATTTAAGATCTTTAGATACCTAAGTAGGTGAGATGAATCTAAGTACGTTGAAGTAATACCAGGCTGGAATGAAAAATGAATAGCATCTAATCCGGCTGTACACTGATGGGAATTGTCAGATACACAAGGAAGAATTGTCATTACAGGTCTCGTGTAGACCATATGCACTAAGTAGCATTTCATTTTCTTAGAGAGGTTTTTATTCCTGCTTTCTCAAGGGAAATACATCTTCAAATTGCTTTCTCAAGCCTGCTCCAAAGTCTGCATTGGGCAGGGTCTTTCCTCTACCTGTAATCCTTATCCATAGGTAGTCTGGCTTTTCAGGACATTATTAAGTTTGAAACATATGCACCAAGACTATTTAAATGAGTTGTTAATTAGTCAGTGCTTAAACAACAACACATTTTCTCTAGTGTGCTGTTCCAATACTAATAACTCATGCTCTTCCCATCTGTTTGAATCCACCTGTTATCATTATTTTAAACCTACAATGAAAAGTCTTCGACGAAGGAACCGATTTCATAGTATATGTTCATACCCAGAAACAATGATAACATTTTTTGCTGCTATCATAAGGCACATGTTAACTATTTTCTTTTACTATTGACATTGTAAATTGAAATTCATCCCAGAAATGAGACAAGGATGCTTTGGGGCAAAGACGATTTTACATTTTTTGAGGAGGAAGAGATACTGGAAAGAAAAATACCTAATATTTCCAAGTGACCACATGATTTTATTAAATGAATGCTTTCCACCTATATTTTACTAAATAAGACTCAGCATGATTTACACTGACAACGTGAGATTAACCTTCTGGGTATCTGAGCATCTTCCATATTGTATTCTTAAATGTCCTAGATACAGAAACCAGCAGATGTTTTCATTCTTAGTAAGCATTTTTCTGAAGGAAAGTGATTTAAGACAGGGGAAACCAGGTAACCTGGGGAAATGGGACTGTTCTGAGCCGGTATTATTGATGTACAGCTTGTTGATATGTCTTAACTCATCCCTGTTATTTCTTCTTCCATTTCCCAAAATATTAACAAACACTTTTGTTTCAAAATTTCCATTTGGAAATATTTTTTTGTTTATAATTGCTGGTATTTATGGGATTATTTTTTTTCTTTTTGCAAGCCACAAAGAGACCTCAGTGGGAGACAGAGTAGAATAAATGAATCAAGTATTTATGTGCACACACTTGTGCAATCAAGAAATAAAGGAAAGAGCACCTGGCAATAAATCACACGTTGTACTATTTTAAAGAAAATCATACTTTACAACCCCAAACCAAACTAATTTAAAAAAAGAAAGTGGAGACAGGATATATAAAAATACACTTCAGTGTATAGGTGTGTGTCAGAAGAGATATGCAGATCTATGACTTTATTTGGTTTTCTACGCGCTGGTATCCAGAGACATCCGAGATGCACCCACTATTGTGGCCTCCAGGTTCCGACCTCTCTCCCCTGCAGGCGGTGTGCCCTGGCTGCCCGGCACTGAGCAGCTGTCTCAATCTGAGGAAGTTCTGACACCAGACACCCACGTGAGGGTAACTGAAACATAGGCCTGGCCAACACAGCAAGAAGAACCTAAGGAAGGGTTTGGTTGATCAAATGTAGGTGTTGCACACAAGCTTAATCTTTCAGCAATGGCTATGACCTTACTCAAAGTGTGCAACTATCCCCTCCAGTGCTCTGATGTAGCACGTGTGCCAGTCTAGAGGAGATTTGGTGATCTGCAAATCAGTCAGTGAACTGTAAAGGATAGGCTTGGAGCACATCATCAACTCTGACTTGTGTTGGGTAGGTTAGGTAGCAACATGAAAATAGAAAGTGAAATGTGTTAGACTGTTGGCATTAATGTAAGCATAATAAGGGCAATAGGCGGTACAGTAGTCACAACCTGATTTACACCACTAAAACAGAAAAAAGAATTTTACCCTAAGATACCAAATGTCCTTTCTCAAAATTTGGTGGCTCAGGATACCAGATTACTGAGATCCTGCTGACACTATTATCCTCTGCCCTTTCCCAAGAAGAGCGAAGCATATAAGAGCACGTACCCACAAGATAACACCATCTTGCTTATAGAAGATACATATAAACAAACAGGCACAAAGTTGATCTGTGGCTGGATCCAGGACTGTTAGAAAAGTATTCACAGAAGGAAAACAATAATCCCACATGCACATGTTCTTACAGTCCGCTGCGGTGGCCAACAGCATAGAGCTATGAGCTGCTGCCATGCGAACTCCAAGCAAAGTTGTTCCTCCATGTGAATACCAGAAAACACCCAGATCTATGTAATCAACACAAAGAAATTTCATTTCTCTGTCGTGAATCTGACTGGGAGATTGTACAGTTTCTTAAAATGTTGAACCACTGCTGTTACACTCCTGCCTCTATAAACAAGCACATGCTACCATTTTGCAGAAACGGAACATAAGGAGGCATGAATGAAGCCAAATCTTGCCTTTAGGTTTCAAGAAGGAGCTTTCAATCTCATGGCCTGCAACGAGGTCCAAAGCCACCTCAGCCTGCATTTCTGAGCAATATTTCCCATCAAATTATGATCCAATTGCTTTGGAAGGTTTACTCAAGATTTTTGTGTGAGAGAAACTTAATATTCCTTTCCCTTATGGCAGCTGTTATCCACACACATCTACAGTATTCCTGCTCTGAAAAAACATGTTTCTAGAGTGAGTAATTTAATCATTTCATATGTTTCCAGTTCTTTAATATCACTTGCAACCGATGCCACAATCACAGACTGTACATTTGGCAAAGCCTGATCAATGCATACTGAGCAGTATCAAAAATGTCTCTGTCATTTGACAGTAAGGATGTATTGTGACATGTCATTCAGTGTCACTACAGACCTGTCACATGCTGCTGTTCCTCTTTCAGGATCGCTCCGGACCGACCACTGTGGTGCACTTCTCACTTTGCAGAGAAAGATCTTTCATTTCCCTGGCGAGCCACATGGGATAAGGATGGTGGTGTACCCAGGCAAATTTTTGTAAGCAATTTCCAGTTAATCGTGCTGCTTTCTCCAGAGATTTAAAAAAACAGCTAATCAGAATGGAGAACATCTCCAGTCTCCGTCCGTAACTTTCATTTGATTTTACAGAATTACTGTAATTAACCAAGGAACACAGATTCTGCTATTCCTGTCTAACCTACAACAGGACCGAGGATCCAAGCACTGTCAGAGTCAAAGTACGTCCTGCTCCAAGGACTTTGCAGCCGAGACTGAGACAGCGTGCAGGCAGGAACAAATGGCAGGGAGGAGTAAAGATGTAGGTAACAGGAGTCGGATTGAACAGATAGTGCACGTTTTGACAAGCTAAACTATTAAATGTACTACTCAGAGCATAGTCAAGCTGCATGAATAGTAGGAGTATTTGTCATGTTTGCTGTGTTAGTGTATTTACAGGAGTGATCTGGCATTTAAGAAAAGGTTAAGCTGAATTGAAGATGCTGTAGGTGTATATGGCACAGTGTAGCCTTGTCTGACTAAGACCTAGTCTGGATGGAGGAACAGAGGCTGTAGGAGTTACTCCAACCTGGGAGTAGTCCTGAAAGGCATTGCAGAGCCAAGAAATACCTTCTGAAGTTAAAATTTATGCCTGATCTTCCTGGCACTGGGAATAACTTCTTGATGGGAATGTAGTATCACCCTGAGTATCTGGTAAGCAACTTCGCGCAAGCCTTCTCCCACATTCACCGTTGTTTGGCTTGCCACTTTCTGCTCGTAGGAGTAAATTGAGAACAGGCTCTGCTTTCCAAACTGTACTTGGACCCAAAATAGGCAAAAATGTAATGTGACCTACTAGTAAGACAAAATAACACACTATTGAATTTCTCTTTCATCTCCATTTTCAAAAGCACCAGGAGGTGAGATCTAGTGGTACCATAAGGGTACTCATAGTGGTACCAAGGAACGACTCCTGAAAGTGTCTTCTACTGCATGGAGTTCAGCTAAATTTTAGCTTGTCTTGTTCTGCCACATAAACACGTGTCTGGGATTAAATAAAAAAAAGGAGAATAACTCCACATAAATATTTCTGATTCAGTACAATCAAGGATTGTATTAAATTAACTCTTCTGCTTACCAGGTCTAAGTTTAACTTCTGTCTTAAAATGGGCTCTTAAACAGTGCAATAGCTCTACAAAATATTCTCCAGGTGACTACCAAATGTTTAGAGCATCATCTAGCACTTTTTATAAATCACAGCTCATTCCTAAAGGTAGTGCTTCCATATGGCAGGTACTTATTATTCACTGTAATACACTTCAAATATAAATTTGGTTTTGTTCTCGGGACAAGTCCTGAGAGGTGTCACTGACCCACAACTTGCCCAGTGCTGAGCACCAACTGGCGTTTGGGCTTATGCTAATTACGTTGTTAAAAAGTATCAGAGACGTTGCCACTCTTTATTAGTTACACAGGGAGAAATGCTGTTACTCCCTTTTGCTCTGTGCATCAGGGCTTCATGAGGCAGGTTGTTTTATATATGAAGTATGTATTCATATCTTTTGTGTGTGTATATATATTTGTTGTATAAAAATGAGATAAATTTTTCTGAGAAATGTTTTATTCTTGGCACATAAACATGAAGTTCCCCAATTAAAACTCACACACTTTTTTGGCTCTCCAAACCTACATCTGAGCAGCACTTAACATAAAATTTGTAAATTATACTTACAGCTATCCGGTACACTACCTTTCTTATGACTTTTATTTTCTGCTTGCCACCACCATCACCTCTATTTGTCTGCTATTTCCATAATTTCGTCTTACCCTGTAGGCCCTGGATATAAACATGTTTGCACATATGTACACACACAAATAAATTCCTTAGTACTTTCAACATCAGGACTGTAAAATTGTTAGGATAGTCTTTCTTACTTGTATGGGACAATGACTGGTATTATGTGCTTCTACACACTCTTGGAGTTGCTGGAAAACAGTGAAATATGTGAACAACAAGGAAAGAAAATGTGAGAATACGTGGACTTGAAACGTTAGTCTTGCGCTCTCAAGAAAACTGATTATTACTAGACGCCACAGTGATCTCCCTTGATAATTAGACGTCCTTCTCAATGAGTTTACATTAAAAAAAAGGAAAAATTGTGTGCTGATCCTATTAAAAGTAGTAAAGTGTGGACTGTACCACTTAATCCTGCTGCCCATGAAATCATTGTTGAAACTCTGACCAAGACAATTAATACCACTGCCACCACTCATTTTAGCTCATGTGGGCTCTAGGGTGAACAGGCAATTTGTACATCACTCTGTCCTCTCAGCTCAAACAAGTAGCTCAGACTCAGCCTCTAGAAAGATTTTTGGAGAGCTTTAACTTTTTTCGTCCCAACTCAGTTTTGGGTAGACGTCAGGGGAAAAAAGGTATCACTCACCTTTGATAGAGCTGTATCTGCTGAGAAACACCAAGTTACAGCCTGTGATTTTGAAATCCCACACTTCAGTTCACGAATGCCCTGGATTTTAAATAACAGCTACTGAAAAATACTAGCTAGAAGAAAATTATTTTGTTTTAAGCAACTCCGCTGCTCCTCTTCACCCATTTAAAGGTACTAACTTCTTACTGAAATTGTTTTCTAGATTTCTTGGAGTATTCTCCTTATACGAAAGGAAAGGTTTGTCTTAATTTTTCTTGAGGAACGTGGTGGGGTTTTAATGAGACCAGTTCGAAACTGAAATGTTCGTACACTCTGTTTGGATGGCAACACATGAGAAGCTTCCAGACACGGCAGTAGATATTTGTAAAATGAAGAAAAAAAATCAATATGGATTTGATTTAAAAGTTTTTGGTTTCTTTTTCTCTCTAAGGAAAATGGTTTCTTAGCTGGAAATCATATAGGAATTTAATTAGCTAAAGTCTTATTCAATGCTTTTTTAGCTCAGTCACTTCAATAAATACTAATTATGAGACATGAAAAGACATATAGAAAATGTTTTACAAAGAGCATAATAGGGAAAATGTAAAGGTTTGGGGGTTTTTTATTTTTTTGAGGGGAGGGGTTGGTGTGCTTGCAAAAACACAGAACAAAATGAAGCTGTTTTACATTGTACTTTGAGATGGTAATGGTGCGTTTTAAAACAGAATGTGTCATTTTGGGCAAACAAAATGATGACTCTGGCAGAGTCCTGTAGCTTCCAAGAGTCCGTTCCACTATTGTGTGGAACTATATAGTCCATCCAAATACTGATGATGAGCATCTTGTTGGGAAAGCATGGAATGTGCAGAAACATTTCACAAAATCTCATTTACGCAGCTTCTTAAAGTACCTGTCTTTCCAGCCCAAACTTTTCTGTATTCTGCTTATTTAAGTTACCTTACCACATTCACCACAACATTTTAGGGTAATTCTGTAAAGTAGGGGAAAGCAGTCATCTTTATTTGATAGGTAGACAGAAATCCAGATAGGATTCTAGTGAAGTGAAGGTCATGTAGGAAGACTCTGAACAATAAAGTGTTTAATCCAAGACCCTCAAATTTGAAAGCAGTTCCCTCAGTTTCTCAATCATTCATTTTTCTTCATTCCAGGAAAGTAATGGCTAGGAACTCTTGATGAAGAAAATAACCTCTTTAAAAATAAAATTTTAAAAAAATAAAAAATAAAAATAAGGTTTCTCTGAGTATAATAGCATAAGCACAATAAATAATATTCCTATCCTATTCTTTATTAAGAATTGAATACTATCCAGCACTAATAACCAAAGCGTGACATTCAGATTATCACCAGTTGACCACTTGATCAGTTAACCAGTTTGGGGGCCTAAGTTTCAGAAAGTGATTTTAAATGTATCTATTTCAATGTATCATTTAGTCTCTAGAGAAGCCTAAAATTGATCATTTGCCTCTCTGTATTTCAAGCTACAGTGTTCTTTAGGTGCCTCTGCATACATAACTTCCTTGGTATAAGGAGCACACAGACCTGAAGAAGTGGGCAGAATTTAGGCACCTGAGCACCATTGCAGTTTTGAAATGAGCAAGGAGACATCAAAACTCCACCTAAGCCCTTGTTAGGTGTCCTCTGAGTATACGTGATTTACTTGGTCAGCTTGAGGTTTCCTCCAGAGCTAGTTGCCAGTTGCAATAGAGGTGGTGTGGTGCACTTTTGGAAAACTAAGTTAATACAAATATACTTGACCTTATGATCTCAATATCAGCCTGAAAACCTACGCTATAGACGTTAAGAAAATGGAAGCAGCCTTACAAGTGATCCAGGGTAGCGAATGGAGCATCTCCACATGGCCCTAGTTCTCCATTGCTGGATAGGGCTGGACTGCCCTATCTGACCATTCAGAATGGTCTCAAGACGTACTGGACACTCCAGCCTCCTTATGCCTTGCTGGCCTGTTTCATTCTTTGGCGGCAGTTTTGGGCTAACCGGCACCTTCCTCTCAGCACAGTTCCTCTATCTATAAAGACACATGTGGACTTCTTACAAACCACGTGTTATTTGGGTGCAACAAACTGGTCAGTCCCAAATACCACTTTGGAAGGACACAGGAAACCTGGATGTCCGCACACTTCTCAGCCCAAGAGAAGTAACCCTGGGTGTTTCAAGAGTGAATTGCTACTTGGTGGTCAGATTTGGGACTTTCAAATTGTCCCTGGATTATTAGTTTTTTAATTCAGTAATCACCCACAGCAAAATGATACACACACAACCCCCACACCACACACTCACCCCCGGAATAATTACTGCAGGAGCTCTTGAGCAGCAAATGAACAGGAGAAAAAAAACCCAACCAACAAACAAACAAACAAACCTCCAAACCAGTAAGGGTAAGCACACTTTCTCTTCCACTTAGGGGAATTTCCTAGTAACTTCCACCTAAAGTCAAGATCCTGCTTGGGTTTAGTTGTTTCTAACATAAAGGGGTTTTCCTGATGCTTCAGCAGCAGAGGAGGAAGGTGTCCCTTTACGCCACGTCTCTCATTAGGCACCCGCCCACAAAACATTATCAACATCCACTTTCTGGTAACTGACATCCACAGAGCCATTCCCTTTGTTAGACCTCAAAACTGAACTAAAATTCAGGCTGTGACTAAAGCAAACACTGGTTTCAGAAGCCTAGAAATGTTTCTAAAGATCACGAAATCATTTAGCCATATGAGAACCCATTCCAGTATGAGTGTAAAGCAACTAGCAGTAACATAGCCTGTAAGGATCTGTTGCAATCAGTTTTATCCCTCTGCGTGACTCAACTCTCATTTTTCTTGTGTGTCCTGATTGTTATCCAGACAGCTTTGCTGGAGATATCAAAGAACAGAGTCTGCATTTCTAAACTTCAGGCTAGGATTTGGCTCAACCTCCTTCAAAACAAAGTCCATTCCTCCGTGCTGTAGGTGCAATTTTTCAAGTATTATATATGCCATGAGGAACTTTGAAGTTAATAAATATTTTTGTGTCAAATGAAATAAAATAAAGCTTCTCAGTGAGACAAAGATCAGCTTCAGTACTATATAATATATGGCTTTAGCCCCTGGCAGTGAGTTCAGGGAGTTACAGCGGTTGAAAGAAATTTGAGAGCACAGCAGTGCGTTTGGATTACAGAGTATCTAAGCTACAAGAGAAAATTATCTTTCAAAAAAAAAAAAGGTTTACCAGGTGAAAGAGTTATGTAAATTGTCTTTTAAAACTTGTAAAAGGAAAAAGTTGTAGTGCATCAAAACTCTTGGAAAAACAGAGGAGCAATTTTTTGGTGTACTTCAAAATTATAATAAGGATTTTTTTCTTCTTTTCTGTCCAATAAAGCATATAACACATGGAAAAGATTACATTCTTAATTACAAGTGATGAGTTTCCATCAAGTTCATAAGTCCTCTTTTTGCTTCTTATTGCTATAAGAGTGAAAGCTGGTGACCTCTGCTTTCACACCGTAACCTTGCTCAAGGTGTGAAAGGAGTATTCCCAAGGAAAATGCGGCTGCTTTGGAAGTGGCACGGTTCCTTGTGAAGCAACAGCTAAAAAAGGCAACACATTTGAGCATCATCAGGAAGGGCAGTGAGAACAGAAAAGAAGGTATCATTTGCAACTGCGTAAAACCTTGTCTGCCATGCATAGTTCATCTCTGCAGCGCAGGAGCGACATCCTAAAGAAGGTACGGAGCAGGGCTACTAAAATGGCAACGGGGACAGAAGCATGGCTCTATGAGGAGAGACTAAAGACGTTTGGACTCTTCAGTTTAAGAAGAAGAAAGGTGAAGGAGATGTGTTCAAGCTTTACATCTTGCAGGTGGCATATAAAATGAGTGCAGGAACATTAATGGCCAACCACACGGTACTGCGTACGCTCAAGGGGCACTTTGTGAAACTGGCTTGAAACAGATCAAAGTAGCCCTTTTTTACACAGCACTTACTCAGCTTCTGGAATCTGTTTCTACAGAAGATTGTGAGGCAGGCAGTATCAGCAAGTTTAAAAATAAAATAGATGCATTAATGAACAGCAGGTCCATAAGCAGTTGCTAAAGGGGACAGGCAGGGATTTCCTTTCTAATATGACTGTTTCATTGACAGGTGGTGAATGAAAATTATGAGTTTCGTATGCTTTTCCTAAACTGTGTCTCCTACTGCAACTATCAAAGACAGACTGCTAGGCTAGATGGACTATTGATCTGTTAAACTAGGTTAATTCTTATATTTTCTTTTTCTAGTGGGAAAACCAGGAATTTGTCTGCTGATTCCTCAGGAGATATCCTAATGAAAATTGAAAGACAAAGTTGTAGTTCTGGTCAGAGTTACAGGCTAGAGCAAAATGTATGCATGGGACCGTGTCCTTGCGTGTGCAGGAGATGTGAAGGAATCAAGAATGCCCCACCTCACCCAACAGCAACAGGGATCCAGAAAAGGGAAGTGTTTTTGAGCAGTCAGTGGAACAGGCAGGCATTTTTTTGTGTGTGGTTTTAAAAGAGTAGAGTAAAATACAGCAATTCAGGGAGACTCTGTAAGTTCTCCTGTGAGTGCAATGAAAGAGGCAAGAAATACCTACAAAGGCAAAATACTGTACTAAGAACATTTTCCAAATAGGGGTGGGATGAAGTAAATTAACCTGCCTTCCAGTTACTGCAGCTGTCTCAAAATGTTTTGCAGTAATGATCTACAATGCATGCTTTAAATATTAACATTTTATATGCAAATGAATTTTTGGTGGTCTGAAACAGAATCACAGAGTCACCAGGGTTGGAAGGGACCCCTGGAGATCATCTAGTCCAACCCCCCTGCCACAGCAGGGTCACCTAGAGCAGGTTGCACAGGGTGGCGTCCAGGTGGGTTTGGAATGTCTCCAGAGTCGGAGACTCCACCACCTCTCTGGGCAGCCTCTTCCAGTGCTCTGCCACCCTCAAAGGAAACAAGTTCTTCCTCATGTTCAGATGGAACTTCCTGTGTTCCAGTTTGTGCCCATTACCTCTTGTCCTGTCACTGGGCACCACTGCAAAAAGACTGGTGTCATCCTCCCGGCACCCTCCCTTTAAGTATTTAGAAGCATTGATGAGATCCCCCCCTCAGCTTTCTCTTCTCCAGACTAAACAGACTCAAGTCCCTCAGCCTTTCCTCAGAAGAAAGATGTTCCGGTCCCCTAATCATCTTTGTAACCCTCTGCTGTACCCTCTCCAGCAGTTCCCTGTCCTTCTTGAACTGGGGAGCCCAGAACCGGACACAGGACTCCAGGTGTGGCCTCACCAGGGCAAAGTAAAGGGGGAGGAGAACCTGCCTCGACCTGCTGGCCACACTCTTCTTGAAGCACCCCAGTCTAGCCTATACACCCTGAGATTCAGCTAATTTAGAAGAGGGTCCATGGATTCCTGCTTCTCATTTCATTCTGTTTTTGGCTTTCTCATGCTTATTAGCATGTGAGAAAGCATTGATTTCTTTAACAATTCCTTGTCTTCAAATACTCATGCTGAATTTTAAAGCATTTCCTGACAATTAAACATTATAACAATTCTGTTTGGTCCTGTATAAAGAAGAACTTGACGTCAAAATCAAATAACTGGCAGAATCGGGAAGAAAATGTAGCCACCAACTTCTGGTTCTGCCTCTAGTCAGAAAACATTTCCTCATTTTTTAAACAGTAATAATAATAACAGCTTAATAACTAAAAATATTTGCTTATTAAGAAAAAATGCCTTACTATTTTTTGCAATCCAGTTAGTGACAGAATAGTGCCAGTTCCCTAGTATTCTGGAATTGATGGTTAGACTATGAAGGAATCAGCACCATACTTTGCTGAAGAAGAAAAACCGTGTTCCTCGAAAGGTAAAACTGATGCTGTCAGAAAGACAACCTTTTCTTCCGTTGTAGTTAGCGCTACCACAAGAGCTACAATGTTGGCTGTCAAGAGACAGACATACTTCATCCAAAGTTTGAAACACAAGCTCCTTCAGAAGTTCCTTCCAAACTGCGCTATATAACCAACTGTATTGGTGAATTACTAGGTGGATAAAATAGAATAACTGCTAACAGTAAAGAAGGACAGACATTTTTCAGTAAATATTTCTATATTGGAAGGAAGAATTAATAATGTAGCCAGTAGCCATAAAATCTGAAGTAAGTGAAACACTATTGACTCCAACCATAACTAATAGTAATGTTTAGCAACAGTTACTAAAACTGAGGATTTTAAGATAAGCAAATCCAGAAAATACTTATCTATGAACTTAAAGCATATGGCCAAAAAATTCTCTGGATCACAAATGCCAACTTGCTAATATATTCTGGAGATCTGGAGATGTTCCAGAATAAAGCCATGTTTTGAAAATATAAAAGAAACAACTGTTTTTTTTTCACATGGAAAGCTATAGATCTGCAGATACAACAGCATCCCAAACAAAATCATAGAATGGTTAATATAAACCTCAACCAATAAGAATTAAAAGAATGCAATGCTGTTAATACTAGTCTATATTTGTAGAAAATTAAAGTCTATTGGCAACATTTTGTTATGTTTACAACTTTGTGTCATGAAAATAATGATGTTGCTGCGATAGAGTTCTGTAATACACTTGACCTGAGACCACATGACATCCTGAGTGATAAAGCTTGAACAATTTTACATTCACATATTAAATAGATTAAAAACTTGTTAAATAATAAGATTGAGAACACAATCCTACATCAGAATCATTGTCATCCAGCTGCATTTCAAGTAGAAACCCACTGAGATTTTTTCGTTCTTTTTGGCTCTGTATATCTTAATCTTTTTATCAATGGCTTAGGAATAGATAAATACACAATAAAATTACATGTACAAAAGGCACTGATTTTGTTGATGACCAAACGCCTAGGGAGCAGTAAATAAAGGAGGACAGGTCATCCCCACAGCCTGTAAGCAAACCGTATGTGTTTCAAATCTAAAACCACACATCAAAGGCAGGAATATAGGCCATGGCAATGCAAAGGCAGATTCTGTCTTGAAAGCTGTGATTCTGAAATGGTCTTAGGATGACAAAGGGTAATAAACTGAGAGTGACTTCCCATTACAACTTTGTAACCAAAAGGTTTAATGTGATCCTAGGCTTATAAACATGGAAATACTCCGCAGGATTGAAAAAACAAAGCCTACGTTTGTCAAAGTTATAACTCCTGCTGTAATTCTGGCCACAGTTCTGGTCTCCATATGTTAAGAAGGATGCTGACACCCTTGGAAAGGATTCAGAAAAGAACCACTGGATGACCGATGGACTGGAAAATACGCGTAACAGTGAAAAAATGGATGAGATCAATCCAGTTAGCTTATCATACAGACCACCAGGGAGAGACTCGATCACATGCCATAAGCACCTGTAGGAGAAACAGAACATTGACAAAAGAGAGAGATTCAGTCTAGAAGGTAAATATTTTCAAAAGGTCACTTGGAAAATAGCTAAATTCAGAACAGAAATAACGTAAAAAATTTTAACAAGGCCAATATTGCCATAGATGATGGAGTGTCCATTGTCACTAAAACCAGTTACAATTGCAGTGCTTATTCAGTGACTTTTTACAACAAAACATTGCATCTGGAAAGATGGGGACTGTTACTGTTAACAGCACTCTGTACCTGGAAAATGAAAGTCTGATAACAACATAACGTCCAGGGTTATTAATTTATGCACTGCATGACAGCAATTTGTAGACTTGAGGGCCTGCAGAGACTCCTGGAACTGTCCCTTCCCTTTCTTTACCAAAGGATTTTTTAACATGGATCCCTATTTTATCCTTTTTTATGCTTTGCTGTGTCTAAACAGTTTGTCTTGTCATGAAAACACAAGGTTATCCAATCACGTTTACCCGTCCTGAACAAGGACATCTTTTCCTATCTGTTGCCCTTATGATTGCTGAAGAAATTATCAATATGATCAAAATAACTTAATTCTGTGGAATATTGTCACTCCCACAACTCACTGACTCTGAGGATTTTACAAGGTGCTATAATACATAGAGTGAGACACCTTGGCATACCCAGCCATACAAAAAATCATATATTTTTTTTAAAAAATAGAAACACCAGTTGGCTAAGAAGACACCAGGTAGAAAGATGACCTCTCAATTATCACAGCATGTAGGGCATATGATAGAAAGCGAAACCATCATGAAAATCATCTACATCAGTGTTTGAAAATTAAGACAGAGACTGCTTCTTCTCCATCTTTCTACACATGCAGACAGCGCTTCTGCATTTTGTTCCTCTTCCAGATTATAATGGAATAATGTTATATTTCATTTCATGGCCTCATACAGCTAAAAACAAATCCAAATCCCTAATGGATAAAAGCTGTGTAACACCTCGTGGATAAATTTGGCTGCTACAAAAGTACAGTCTGTTCCTCTCTATATAAAATGATTTTCAAACTCAGCTTTGGGGCAGCAACTTTTCTGATATCCTCAAAACTAATAGGAATTCTCACTTGTCCAACAGTTTGCTCTAATTACAGTCAGGTTCAACTTGAACATTTAAAAATGTATACACTATTTACTCTGATTATCACAAAACCAGTTCTGAACGGAAGTATTTTTTATTTGCTTGGTTGTTGCTTTTGAGGGAGATTTTGAAACTGATATCTTAGTTTCCAGTTTTGAGTTTTCATCGTGTAGAAGGATCATATTTTCAAGCTTTGCCTCAGTGCTCTGAAGGCTGCAAGCGTTTTTCCCCAATGAAACTTGTGATTCATATGTAATGACTTGCCTCCAGGAGTGAATGCTTAAAGCACATGTTCGTATATCACAAAACATGGAGTGTCTGATCAGTTAACTCTTGGGAGAAGGGATGTTGACTGTTCTTGTGCCTAGAAATGAGCTTAACGGCATCCTCACTTGGTTTCAAGTAGCTTGGAGAATTCTCAACAACCACCAATTCTTCATTCACACATTTTCGCTATTTCTGAATTTTTTTGTTATTTTTAGTGCCCAGGATCGGTCTTCACGGTTTTTATACACTTTACCAAAAGCTCACTTTCTTCCATTCATGCAAAAACAAGTACAGATCAAATGAAGCCTTGCTCCTCGTGCGACCCCCAGGCTTAGCAAAAACAATGCTGCAGTGTCATTTCCTGCAGTAACACACAGATAAGGACTCAGCATCATACCTCTGAGAAATGTCGCTCTTGCTGGGAATCTTGATCAGAATGATTAAATCTGGCCATCTACGTATACTTGCTTTCCAGTGTTGAAAAAGCTGCAGCTGTAACTATAGTTGCCCAAGCAGATGAAACTTTAGGTACCTCTGGATGAATTTGGGTACTTAAAAAAGGTCACGGTGCCTGACTAGATATAGCAGCAGGTTGAATGGGGCTTTGAGCAACCTGCTGTAGTGGGAGGTGTCCTTGCCCGTGGCAGGGGGGTTGGAACTGAATGATCTTTAAGGTCCCTTCCAACCTAAACCATTCCAGGATTCTATGAAATTAACACCCAGTACTTGTGGTATCTGCTCCTCCTTATGCCAGAAACAGAGTTCCTTTGCAAAATATCCCAACCTACCATTCCGATTGCTATGATGTAAAGTAGAGCGAGTAAGAGCGGCATCTCCAGCAAAATGCCCTGAGACCTCTCAGTAAATATCAAAGTGGAAGTTCTATATATTCATTGATTACTTTAGATACCCAAAAGGAAACATATCAGTTTAAATTGATAAATGTATAAAGTCAGGGTAAAGAAAATAGTGGAGTGGAATCTGTATCTTCAGAAAACATCTACTTTATATCTGGGATAAGATCCAAGTTCAGTGAAATGGATAGAGAGGGGCCCAGTGCCTCCCTCAGACATTTGTACTACAATGACTGCACGGGCAAACGCAGCAGCCGTTATTTCCTCAGCAACAGTTTAAAAGCAGCCCCAGCTTCATCCAATACTAGATTTGCCTGATTTTCTTTCTCTTTGGGATGTCATCATGGAAACAGTCTTGATTAATTAATGTTCCTTAAAATGGTACTAGCTTAGCTAATCAATGTTATTCTGTTGTTAAGAAGGATATTTTTCCTTTCTGAAACAGTATTGATTACCTAATTATTGCCATTAAAAGCACCCAAAACCAACACACATTTAAACCAGTGATGGCATGGCTCCTATTAAAGCTCTCACCAGTAATACTATTCTATTCCTACTCATTTTCCAGAGCTTCCCTATTTTTGAACATCTTCAATTCTCTCACTGTTCTAATATTTAGTAACTTTCCCACCTCCCCCAGCTTCTACCAGCAGACAGCGCAAAATTAACGATAAACGGCGGGATCCAACAGCTTATTCCAGAAAGCAGTGATACAAGACACAAAGAAAAGGATACGGCAGCAGATATAGACATAGCACCTGTTTCTAATTTTTAAAAGTTAAAACTTAATTCCACCTCATTCAAAGTTATTTTAGAAAGCAATTGACAACAGGAAAAATTATAAAATTGGCAGGAAACTAAGACTTGGGTGTTGAGAATTAAGAACTTCAAACTGTGAATTAGAATATATATGTGTATCTATATATATTGCTGTTGCATCATTAGGAGAATTTGGCTCTACAGCTGTTTTTATGATTATTGAAGGATTCTTCTGTTTATATTTAGCCATAAAATTACACATACTTAAAAGCTCTGATACCTCTTTAAAAAGGCAGCAGCCAACCTCTCTGTCTCTGTAGTCATGGAGTGTTTTAACCTGATACTGAAAACATTTTGTGGGATTTGCCCTAAGTGACAAATTGCTCCCTTTTTCTGACTTTTCACAGTGGGCTATACGTGTTTTGTGAATCATGAATTGGATATATGATTACATATACATTTGTGGGTGTGTGTGTATTCCGTCATGCACAGTGTAAGTATCGTACATACACTCTTTTGCAATATCTATACACGGACAATGGAGTTTTATTATCTTCTTTTAGTTGGTGCATAGCATATATGATAAACAGTGGATTCACATTGCAGATACAGAGTGCATAAAACGTATTCTGTATAACATCAGAGTTTTTCAAGCCCCAGCTGTGCAAATGGTGCCATATAGGTAGCCCACATCAGCCTCATGAAAGCCCAGTAAGTTTTAAGAAAGGGAAAGGTGATGATCTGTGAAGAAGCGAGAGCAATAAGGTCTTTAAGACACGGTCCGATACATTCTTGGTGAGGTCTGATGTGTTTTCAGGGGTGTGCAACTTCACGGTGAGATATGTCAGAAAGGACTTCTGGTCTACAAAAACAGAGTCACAGGAACAGTTGTTCCTCCTGTGTGGCCTAAGATGTAGAAGATGGAGTGAATTCACGGACACACCTCAGAGCATGTCAACCAGGGCCCCGGTTGTACATGTACACAGCAGCTGATGGTCCTTACCTGTGCAGCTGCAGGCTGCGCTAACTTTTTGTGCTTGAAGGAGACAGAAAGCCCTACCTACAACATTCTTGTTTTGCCCTCTCGGCCTCAAACACTTCAGCAAAAGGAACAGATGAGACAGACTCATTCAGACTTCTACACAGCCTGAACACAGACCTGAAGGACAAGGTGGAACACAAAAACATAGCAGAACAGGTGAGAAGAAAACAAAAATGGAGAGGTTTGCAGCCAGGCAGTGCCAGTATTTACAAGACTCATCCTAACGAGCCTCAACAACAGCTTCCTATATATTCGGTGGAACGTGTTGGTTGATAAGCAATGTGAAAGTCAGCAAATTGAATTAAAGTTGACTTGAAGTGATTTAGATTCAAACAAATTCTTCTGATTTTTGAGTTTCTGCTAGAAGAACAGATTAAGCAAAAACATGAATTTACCGTAACATGACAGTGTTCTCTAATGATAACCCTAAAAAAGCTCACACGACTACTGACGCTGAAGAACCCACAGAACCAACAAGGTACCAGAAAAGGGAATGGGGGGAAAGGAGAACAAAGAAAGAGGAAACAGCTACATTTCATTTTCCTTGGTATAGCTTTTCTTGCCAAGAATGGACTTAAACTTGAGTTGCTTCTTGCTATGGGACCTGGCATGCAGCCACATCCGTGTTCCTGCTCACAAGCAGCATCAGCATGCTGCCCACAGTCTACTTCAAAAACAAATGAGGTCCAAAAATATCCTCCTCTTTAAACAGGTTGTCTCTGTGTGTGTGTGTGAGTGCTTGCGTGTGTGATTTATGCAAAACCCCTGTCAAAATATTCTGGTTCATCAAAAGTCTAATTTACATACATTTTTGGGACACTGTAGAGGCTGATTAACATGACGTATCGCAATTCAGAAGGAATGTTGACTGAAGCGTTTTAGGAGCCTGGGATGCGGGAGCATGAGGTAGATAAGCATATGGAGCTCAGTGAATGAAACAGGAGGCTGCTTATTCTGCTATGATTTATGTTCCTCAACTTGTGAGAACTTGATGGCTTTCTGAGATAAGACATTTTGTTTAGAAAATTCTAGTACAATGAAAAAGTCATTATAGAGCTTTCTTTATTCATCTGTGATACGCCCAGCTATGTCTTCCATCACCTTTTACAGACACCAGGACTAGGGTTTTATTAAAGAGAAAAATAGTCAGCACCATAGCTTCATTTATAAATAGTAAGTTAAAATATTTAATCAAAAGCATTTAGAAATTATTTTTTATCACCTGGATTTAGAGAAACCATAGCAACATACATCCTGCAAAATAAAATTGAATGACATTTTATATTAAGTCTTTTAAATTTATGCAATAACTTATCCATGCATCTGAAACTAGATTAATTTTACATTTTCTCATTATTTATTTAATTCCTTTTATTTAAGTGGATACTGACATTTCTCCAGAGTCTTAGAATATGAGAGACTCACATAATTGTTCTCTAACTGCTTTGTGTATCACCAAAACGATGTAAATACCACTCTCTTGCCAAGTCCGAATCTCCAACTAGTGGAAATGTTTGCTAGTAGCCTTCCTGAAAGGAAATCACCTCATGCATTATTCACACTGCCATCGCTATCTTTAGAAACTTTACAGCAAAAAAATAGTATTTCACTGCAACGAATTACTCCTCCTCACCCCCAGCAACATCCACTACAGTTAATTATTGGTTCGCAGGGACTGATAGTCCAGAGCACAGGAGACAAAGAGGAAAGTACTGACCGCCCCAGCGTCAAATTATCAGGTGATGGGAGACAGGATTTTGCATTATTATGACACACAGGGTTGCTTACTGTTTTATAAACAGTATATTTATGCTGGGGCAAATATTCAATAACTGGTGATATCCAGCCATCCTTTCTGGGAATGAGAATCAGTAAATACGGGAGTAGTTCCAATAAGACAGAAAAAAAAGATCTTTTGATCAGTTAAGAGCTACTGCTCCTCAGGGGATCCCTGGGACATAGTTCTGTGTTTCTTCCTTTCTGTCAGGATATGACTTAAAAAAGACCTTTATTAAAGCAACTCGTGATGCCCTAAGCCCTTTGTCACCTGTACAAGTCCTTGGAGTATATCCAAGCAGAGGTTCTTTACCCTTGCTCTTGCTTCAGGCATTCATTCACAAATATTTGGGCTCAAAAGCCAGGTGGCACAAGGATGGAAGAACAAATTCAAAAGCCTTTTGAAGCATTTTTGTAGCATTTCCCGTGATAGTCCTAACTTGGATACTTAATTAGACATAGATACACCTGAACGTTGAGCATCTATCCCATCTTAAGTAAGCGCTATGATTACTTTTAAGTCAGTGGAGAGAGAAAATGTTCCTGACATGGTCCAAGGGAAGACGTATTCAGCCTAAGCTGGCCTTCACACCTAAAAGAGAAGGGCCGTGTCTTTGTAAGAAGCAGCTGGTGGCAGCAGTTATTCTCCATTTTTGTGTGGTCGATCATTAGGACTCATTCCTGTTACTTCATGTAGAATCCAGTATTATCTAAGATGCTGCAGAGTGCTCTCTTTGCCCTCAGATTTCCACTGCAGAAGGACCCACATCTCCTATAGGTGCCGCATTGCATCATCCCCATGTCTACCTTGCCCCGGAAGACTAAGCTCCCAGTAATGATCTGGTCAACGCAGTCAGAAGAGCTTAGAAAACTATTTAATTGACTAGACAGATGTTTATATTTTAGGATTAATCTGGAGCTGAATCCCACATTTGGCTTCTGGCTATAAGTTACACTACCATAAAGGTAGCCCAAAGGAACTTTCAGGCTAAGCAGGGAGACATAACGAGTTTAATTGTCAGCTTAGGCAGAGCTAGGTGGCAGATGAACTGTATCACAGTCTGGGACTTGGATGTGTTTTTTTAATTCCCATTTAAGCAGGTTTTGGATATAGCCATCAAGCGAGATAAAGGAGTGGGGCTTGCTGTTCATTCCCATATGTGTACAGGTTATAAACCCACTTGTAAAGTGGTATAATCTAGGTCAAAATGGTCAAGAGGTGCTCTGGAAACACTTTTCTTAAATAATATTCCTTTTTAATAATTTGCATTCGATCTGCGTCAAGTAGTGACAGAATTTGAGAGTAAAAAGAGAGAGTCCTAAGCGTAGTGTTGGCTGAGGCTGACTTTCTGACAAGACTTCTTCTGAGAAAGAAGCAGACCTTTACTCGCCAACGGACAGTATTGTGGCTAGTCTCTGGGTGTGATATGAACTTAATACTGCTAGCAGCTGCTGGAATGTTTCCTTAGACTGTGCAGTAGATGTATTTCTCCATGAATACATGTCTCCATGTCTCCATCTCACCGAGGCACGGCAAGGATGAGTACAGACTGGGAAGGGCACTAACTGCAGATGCTATCCAGGGTAGGCAGGAGGTGAAGGTTCCTGATAAATTATTAAGCTCATGGGATGGCACTCTTATTCATCCCCCAAGTTTGCAGGAAGGCAGCCAGGAGGTCCCACTGGCCGGCTCACGGGTACTCACTGTCACCACTGGGTGTCTCACCAACCAGCTTTTTGAAGAAGATGAGGACAATGATGATCCTTGCTGTGGCTGCACAAGGAAGAAAAACCAAATTCAAGCCCCAACGGCATCTTATGAGAAGATAGGAATGGATCCGCGAGTTACAGAGAGAAACGCAACTATCTGACATCTAGTCTCAGAAAAGGCTGGCACGTAGACAACTCCAGCCCGGGCTTTGAAACTTCCCTGCAGAGAATCTCAGCCAGCTGCATGACCAAAAATTATTTCTGACTAGAGATTTAGCCCAGAACAGTGAAAACCTGTTCTCTCTCCAACAAGTTAACTCTCTTCCTTTGTATGTAAATCTGGTTTCATGCTTTGCATGGCACTGTGAATGCACGTGGAGTATTCCCTCTTCCCCTTAGAGTTCAAATTGATGCTCCTGATAGTGCAATCGGTTAATTAGCTCTGAAGGGGTTAACGGAGATGGGGAAAACTTCTCCTGATAGCAGACTCTGCCTGAAACCACACATTTTTGTGACGTTACCTTGCAAAAAAAGCATCACACCGAAATAGCATTAAGGAAAGACAAATTAAACAGGAGAACAGTAGCCAGGGGAGTCTTAAAGTTAATCCAGCGTATTGCTGTAAAAAGGCTTGCCATCTGGATCCTAGTTTGCTACAATATTGAAGCTTCATGGCGTTTTCTTCCCTTCATCTTCATTTTCAGCTCTCATTCACGAGAGAGCTGAAAGAAACGGTGCGGCACTCCAGCGTTGCAGCGTGCGCGTGCCACGAGATGCTTTTGGAAATCCCTGTTAAAGTGTGGAAGGAGGTAACTGCCTTCGGCAGCAACTCGGCCGCTGTCTGTATGTCAGCGCCCTCTGACAGACCCCCAGCCACGGAGCAGCGGTCATCGTGGAAGCGTCGGCGCGCCGGAAGGACGCAAAACCGGGCGCTCACTTTTTCCAGGCACAAGGATTGATGCTGTGTCACCTTTGCCAATCACTCCAGATTTAAATAACTCCGCTAAGCTTTTGTGAGCCGTTTCAAATCCCCCTTTTTACCTCCGGTAAAGGCAAGCAACAGCTGAAGGGACTTCTTTGCATAAAATACCTCAAAACACTAGAGGGCCAGTTGGCTTGGTAAAATGTAACGTTGAGAGACCGTAACTTAACAAAACGCGTCTGAGGCTCCGGATGCCGGCTTTGACTAGCAAAGCAGAAGAGAAACGCATCAGCGATCGCATTTTATACGATCGACAAATCTGCTTTGAAGAGGCGCGCGGGTGAGGTGGCTGAGAGGGCGAAATGAATTTCCCCTCGCCGCCTCCGACGCGGTGGTGGAGGTCAGGAAGGAGCCGTGGCACACATTAAAGCAGAAGAGGAGACCCTTATATGTCTTCCGGGGAATTAAACAGAGAGGTTTGGGATGGCGGGGGGGGGTTTTTTGTTTGTTTGGTTGGTTTTTTCTCCTAGGCTTTGGTGAGGGGAAAGATAAAAGGTGTTTGCTCTCCGATACCTGCAGTTGTCACCGCACACAGGCAGGTTTTTGTTCCTAGTGAGTGAAAAGACAAATTCTCCATTTTGGCTACTTTTCCTGGAATAAAACCAAGCTTTACAGGAACGGAGCCAGGTCCTCGGGTCACAGAAATTCAAACAGCAGCGAGGGAAAGTGAGATTTTACACCAGTTTGCACCCATATAAACAACTTCTGTTCATGTAAACAACTTCCTACTGGTTTCAGGAGGCTAGTCTGATTTCCTCTCCCTGGAAACAGAATCTGCCCCATCAAATGGCTTTTCCCATATGTATTTAAATGGATTTTATGCCTGCAGTATCATGAGCCACAGCACGCTATGACTACAGGGGAGGGGGGGGGCCGGAGAAAAAAAAAAACAACAACAGAAAGTTTGCACCTAAGCACCGGGCTGATTCAGCTGTCATTAAAAATGAAGACAGATGAAAAGGACAAATGGTTTTTTTTCGCCTGTCCCCCGAGGAGGAGACAGGGAGTGACAGCCCAGCGCAGGCTGAGGGCTGGAGCAGCCGGGAGGCAGAGCTGGCCGGCCAGGCTGCCCTGGCCACCGGTGAGCAGCACGGTCCAGCCCGAGTGGGGACAGGCTGCCAAAGAGGTGCCCCTGGATATTGGGAAGCTGAAATTCCCTTTGAGCACGTGCGGATAGCTCCACTTGTCACACTTTGGAGAGGCAGGTACTCCGCAGCTCCCGGCGCTTCCCAGGTACTGGGAGGATTTTTAAAGAAATAATCACAACCAGCCTCAAGAGGGTTTCCGAGGTGTTTTTATAAAACAGAATTCCTGTCTGGATGTTTTACTCTGCTGCGTAGTTGCGGAGATCTGCAGCATGACAGCAGGATATTTTTCAGTAATACAGAAGTCATTGAGATCTACAGGCAGCTAGGATTATTTAAGTTTTTTTGATGAATTATCTCTAGACACACACGCACGTGCCCACGTGCTGTATCTGTATTTTCAAGACCATTCTACTTCTACCTGCAGGAGAGGACTGCCTCCGCTGCTTCTACAATGTTGATGAATTACAAGCAGGGGAATTTTCCTCGGGGGATCTCAGTCAAGACACTTTCCATCCTTAAAGTACACTGAGCTTGCAGGGGGTTTCTCTGTCCTTAGCAACATCCCAAAATAAGTTCTCAGCCAGTGCAAATCCAGGATGTACCAAGTTAAAATTTAATCGTCATGACATTAGCAATGTCTTGGGTATGCTCAGAAGAAACTGCATAGCGTTAGGGAAATAACGTCCCGCGGGAGAGCAGGATGTGAACTGTACTTTATTTTCATTGCTGATGACCTCTTCGCAAAAGAATCCACAAGTATAAGCAACAGATCAAGTTGGCTGCGAGCAAACGAGGTGCAGTCAGCTGTTTGCTGCAGTGCATGCTTCTCTGTCTTATGTTTGTCTGAGGAAACACTTACACGGTGCTTATGACAATTCCTCGACCTGCAGAATTCTTTGATCTCAGATCCCATCCCCTTGAAAAGTCAGAATTATCATAAAAATCTTTGGAGTAAAAAGCCAAACACTATGAATATTCATCCTCTTCACAGCTGTTACATTTATGGAAATGCAATAACAGCAAACTTCTTGGATTTGGCAAAGACTTTTTACCAGATGAATACATGCCAGTAAAAGAACTTAAGTGAAATGAAAAGCCTGGCTCACTCTTCTTTTCTAAAGAAGCGTGCTGCAGTCCAGAGCATTTTGAAAGTTAATGAAAGAGTCTTTTTTCAAATTTCAAAACATACATGCAAATTTCAGCTGGCAGTGCACGCACAGACTGCATTTAATAAACACGTCAATACGAAAGCGATGTGCCATGTCCACAGTTAAACAGCTGATGAACTGAAATTTTGCCCTGATAGAAAGAACAGCAGTCTATGTGCTTGTGATACGAAATGCAGTCAGAGTTGTCGTCTTCCCTGAAAGTTTAATCCAGTCATATAATTTTACCCCTTAATAAACAATCTGCATGGTTAACTGAGGGGAGGAGAGGGGGGGGGGAAGAAAAAGGTACCTGTCCATTTATTTCTATTGCTATGGTTTGTTAAAGCCCTGCTCCAGCAGCTCCCTGGCAAACTGCATAGACCAGGAATGTCTGCAAGTGAGATGCACAGATTAAAACATTCAGCACAAGATGTAAGGTAAAGAAGACTGCAACGTACCTTCAGCAGCGCGCTCCTTCCTCCCCGGCCAGCCAGTCCTCAGGAATGTACGCTACTGATGGGACTAGGAAAGTAATTGTAAATGGACTACTAATAAGTAGATTCACGAAACCAGATGTGACAGCAGGGTGTCACTAGGTCCTTCTTAAACTTGCCTCCAGTGCTGTCTCCTAGTTCCTCCAGACAGAATTAGACAGTTGCTGCTAGGATCAGAGCTGAAGAAGCACGGGTGCTTTTTGACTGCAGTTGCTAATGCTCCACTTTCCGGGAAAGCGCAGAAGTATGTGTGTGCCTGCACTAACTGCACACACTCATCAGCCTGCTACAAGCAGGGAGATGTGATATGCATACTGAAAGAGCTGGGCAGGGAGGAGTAGTTCGGAAGCACACCCAAGCCTGCTCTGCTAGTAATTGCACCCTGCTGACCTCCCTGGGCTGGACCACTGCTGTATAATTCATCAATAAGTCTATCAGTCAATAAGCAATGGATCTGAAATAGTGCGTAAGGAGAGGGGAGAGGAGGGGACAGATACAGCTTCGAGCTTTCAAACAGCAAACTTTCAGGATAGCTGTTTTACATTTCTCCGCCCTTAACGTTCCCACTGCAAATGTCATGGTCCATAGGTGAAGGCAATTGGATTTCATTTTAATTAATAATCGGAAAGAGGATTTCTTTAGCCATGATAAAGCACATTTTTAACAGGAGTCCTTAATGAGAATTATTATTATTCCAGGGGTTATAGGAGTACCAACAGATCCCAGCTGTGAAGGTGGCCCCACAGAGCAAGGTGATGTACTGACTGACTCTAAAAAACAGAACTTACAGTCAGATTGGGTATGACAAATGCAAGAAGTATCAGTATCTTTACTTTTCATGGGAGAAAATGAGCTTCAGAGAAGGAAGAGGTATGCCCAAGGTCACACAACAGAAATTGAACCCAGATCTCCTACACCCTGTTCCAATATCTTACAAGGAAAACCAGATTGGTTCTGCAGACACAAATCATCAAAACACGAAGCAGCCCAGGCTGCCGCTAACAACGATCTTTGGTATGAACCAAAGTGGCCACTGTCCATCTTCTGTCTTCATGTCTTCTTCTTAAATGCAATGTTTTCACATAAATTTGACCGTGCAAACTTGACAAGTAATTCTGCTGAAATGTGCTCCAACCTTCTCCTGGAAAAATGAGCTGTTACATTAGCTTGCACAACTTTTAAACAAAGCTATAGGATTAAAATTGCTTTGTCTGGTCAAGCTCTACTCTATGTTGAAAGATCCTCTTCTAGATCCCACAGTGGGGCGTTGGCTTCAGAATGGGTCGATAGGGAAAAAAACATATAATGAGGAATCAGCACCAGAGTCTAGCATCCCTGGAGTGGTTCTGGAGATCATTCATCCCGGGACTGACTGTATCTCGCTTTATTTTGAGGTGTGATAAGATCACAGCTCAAGGTAATGTGGCTGCAGGCCATAGAGATAAACAGTAGGATGTGAAAAATCTTCAGAGACTCCTCCAGAGCAGCAGCATGTCTGCAGGGAATATTTTCTGAGTTAAGGGAAGAGTTTCTTTTTGGCTATTGTTATTTACAGACTTCTGAACCGAGCAAACAGCCTCGAGTCCATTGTGTTTGCAGCCTTAATGAACAAAAAATACAAGACAGATACACTGTAGCAGAACTTGCAAAATGCAGTAATATTGAAAAAAACCAACTTAAAAATACATTGTAAACCCCTACATCTCTTTTTTATGCATGTATTATTCTTAAATACTAATCTACTATCTTAGTTCATGTCTACATTGACATGTATAAGAATTTTCCATCAGGGAGAATTTGGTCCCTGAAAAGCAGTTTTGGAAATCCAACAGGAATAGTTCCGTGGAGTGTTGTCAGGGTTGCTAAATATGGCTAATTTAATTTGATTCTGTATCGGTCTTAGCTGCAAGCAAACACTTCAGCTCTTACCCTGCATCAGACCTGGACATTCCAGGCAGTTCTGGTTTTTTATTTTTTTTAACTCCAGAAAACGAAGCGCCTAAGAAAGCCCCAAACCTACAAACATTTAATCAAACAGGCAATATACAAAAACAAGCACCCCAACAGGACTAATCCTGGGAGCAAAATCACTGCTTATAAGGTGTGAGCTTTTATGGATATCTGAAGTGCTGACTTTATATATGGTTGTCCTTGTCTAAAGGCGGGCATTTACTAAAGGCTCTAAACATGCAAATAAGTGTTGGAAAGAGTGAAATGGACAATTCCATAGGTTAGGAAAGACCTGTGCAGAAGCATTTTGGACATCTGGGAATGATGCAAGGAGGTAGTATCATAAAAAGTGAGAATATCGTGTGCGGAATAAGAGATGCTTACAACTCCTTTTGTATATGCTACGTGGATAGGAGTACGTCTACGTGGAGCACAGTGGTAAGACATGGAGCTCTTTGTCTTCCAACCTGCCTAGAAGTCACGTGAAGAGTGGAAGTCCTGTTGTCCCTCTGAGCTGATTGGCATTTCCAGGAAAATCCATTCCCAATTAGTGCTGCTAGAGAGTTGACTTAAATTTATGTGGATATTGTCAGCATGGCACCATGCTCAGGACGGTTACTGCTGCCTCTCAATAATGTAGACTCACCCAGGCTCAGTGCCAGGCTAATCACGCCACGGATCATTGTTGTTCTGGTTATTGTTACATCTTTATTGTTACAGCTTAAAAAAAAAAAAAAAATAAAGAAAAGGAGAAAAAAATCTGAGAATGGGTTTTATGGCATGTTAACTTGGGTTCAGAAAGGATTCTAGGAGTTCTGGGATTTTTGCCAAATCTTTAAGAATCCGACAATACTTACAAGTCATATTAAACAGTAAACAAACTACTAGTGATTTGGGGGAAAAAAAGCACCAAACAAATCTAAACATTCTTTGAATCAATATCTATTTACACAATAAGGAAACCTTCTAAAAAAGTCTTTTTATCCAGCAAGATCGGCACTTTTTATGAAAAGGAACAAATATCCTCCTACTCTTGAAGAAACCCAAGTATGATGCATATTGCACTGCGATATGGAAAGCTCTCCATAGAATGTTTAGCAAACCAGTGACAACAGCAACTCCCTACAATCTTCCTCCAAAGGACACTGCATCTTTCCCTGCAGATACATTACCTGAGATGAGTAAAAGAAAAACTATTTGTTCTGATTGTTTTTAAATGAAAAAACAAACCCATCAAAAGGCCAAATCATTTGGCCTAGGTTTTCTTTTTAAAACTTATTTCTTTTGGGTGCTTAATTTTAGATATTTTTTTGAAACATGATTTTACAGAAACAGCACCTGCCCTGGAAATCAAACTCTTTCAAAACAGTGCAAATAGGGCATCCAAAGACAACAGTGGTGTTGAAAATCTTAAAATTTAACCTTGTTATGTTAGACAATTGCAAAAGTTTTTAAAAAGTTAAACACCATTCTGTCCTAAATCAACTGGGTTTTTTTGTTCTTAAATATCCTTAATAAATAAGGTCTGGAATTTACATAGGAAGCAAAATAACAAGGTATGTCCACTTCTGATTTTTCACTAACATTAGGCTAAATCAATCTTCAAATGAGAGTGTTAGGAAATATACGTGAGCTTAAAATATATTAATAATTAAAAAAGGGTAGATTACAGGTGGCTAATACTGCCAACCTATATGTAAGTTAGTTTACAGTGGAAACCCAAGAAATATAAAAAATGGTCGTTCAACAGTCATTCAGGGCTTATTTTGTTTCATTTGGAAGATTCAAGGCTGAAGTAGACTTGGAAGACTGGATAGCCACAAACCATTTTCAAAGGACTGAAAAAGGAATAAGACAAACCCTTGAAGTTGTAGGTAACTGGAAGTAGAACTCATATAAAATTATTATAAGACTCATAAAATCCAGAGTCTCCTGTTCCCCCAAACTCAGGAACTAATATAAAAAGTGTGGGTGAAAGACAGCAGTGGCCATTTCTGTTCCTAATGAATTCATTATGTCTGCACATAACTTTCATGCCTGTCGTGTGCAGAGAGCCCTGAGGCCACAGACAGACACACAGAAGCCCACAGAGCACTGCCCACATGGGTAGCCTCGCAGCTATCAAGGTGTCGGTGTATTCCCAGGGAACAGGCCCTGTAGAAAATAGCATTCAGGGAAGAAATTTCCAAAAAAATTTTGAAGAAGAAATTAAGAATCGCCTTTTTTTACAGTTATTCCCTAACTGATTATTCCGTGGGCTGTGCTGATACCATCTTACTATAAATCGAAAGGACTAATGTTTCTGAAAACAATGTGGCAAGTAGGTAATCTGCAGTTAACAATATTTCATTTTTTAACGATCTTTACTTTCATCATTCCATAGTGTCCGGTCTCTTTTTGTCTGTGTTGTAGCTCTTTCTCCCTTCCATTCAAACTAGATGCTTCCATCCTTTCAAATCCCTTGAAAATCCCAGCCATAATGTTTAGTTAGCACCTATCAGTAGAAACACACATGTTCAACAACAAAAAAATGGAAAATATTAAAGCCCCCCAGCTAGGAATTTCTCCTCCTTCAAGAACAAATCTACACATGTCTATACAGACAAATTTTACAATATTTGTTAAATAGATAATGGATAAAGGTGAGCCCTGACACCTTCCTTAGGTCATAGACGGTCATTTTCTGCAAAAACGCAATGATTCCCAGAGCAAACAAGCTCAGGACAGAGCCCAGAGCAACAGCCGTCATTTTAGGTTGTAAAACACCTGGAAATCACATCTCCCTTAAGGGTGGCAGAAAAACTGTTCTATATAGTACATACATTTCATATGTTTGTGTGTATAGATACGTGTATGAATAACATTAATGATCCGTTAAAAACATTCTGGAAGATCAGGGATGAGTATATGTAACTAGAGATATGTGTATATATATGAAATATTTATTTAATTTGTATATAAATATCTCACATATGTATGCGTGCGTTTAGGTATGCATGTGCATGTATATAACATATGAGTGTATGTATTCAAATAAACTCCTGTACTGACGTTTTGATATTTGTTAACTTGCCTGACAGCAATATGGAAATATTACTGCCTGAGAATAGATGGTATTTAGGAACTTAAAGCCCATATCTTGATACTATATTGCTGTTAGCATTCCACATTTCACATTCTAAAGATATTGACTTTTTTCTCCTCATACTTTCAGAGCGAGGGTATATGAATGTCATTCGAGCGAGGCTGTGTATTTAACCTAGAAGACACATTTTTCTTTAACACTGAACATTAATAATTTACCCTCTAAGATATTAGAATAGCATCAAATTCCACTCATATTTTTACAAGATTTGTATGTGACAGCTAGTCTTCCAGGTTCTTTTCGTGAGCAAAGTTCTTTGAATGCGGTCTATACATAAGAACTGTGCTTTCTTAAGTTATGAATAATAAGTGATTTTAATACTATATTTGAGTTTTCAGTAACATTTGTATTTATGAAAATTAGTGCCTGACAAAGACCTGTGAATTGAAATTCACACCAAAAGTCAAACATTTAAAAAAAAGATGCGGAGAGAATGTGATGTGACTGCTTGATTGCTTTGTAATTTTTTTCTCTATGCTTATGATCTACTTTGCAGTCTCCATTTTAAAGTCAAGATGAAAGTCAATTCAGACTGAAGTCACAAGGATAAAGAGGCTGTAATTTAGAGGACTGATTCTGATCTCATTCACAACCAGCTTCACGGAGGTATAATCCTTCAGCTTTCCTATATGACACTGTGTCTTCTCCAATGAGAACTGGTGAAAGATCAGGTCCTATTGATTATTAATGAAGGTGGGTCACAGTCTAAAAGCAGTTGTCCATTTGCAAATATTTTCTATGTGTTCTTATTCCTGATTTAAAGTCATGTCTCTGAAATACCAACTGCAAGGGATTTCTTTTTCCCCATTTGCCCTAGTTAACATGTGCATCAACATATGTTTTCCTTAGTAAGGCAGCCATTAGAGGCATAAATGTCAGACATGAAGAAGATACTAGGTCATAAATTCTCTTCAACAGCAATGTGCACACCCATCTGTTCCTTAAATCCCTCTGTGAACCTGTTACTGTGTTTTTGAGAAGGCAACTGGACAGCATTACGATTGAAGCATTGCTGCATTGGATAGTGAAATCCCATGTGTCTATATGTTTAATGAAAAATGTACAGATTGGAAGGATATGAGGAGTTTTGGTGTACATGCAAACTTTCAAAAAGCTTCATTGATTTGGGAGCCAAGGTCCCACTGACGTGTAAGGAGATGTGTTCCAAACTCATGTGGGCTCTATAATACACAGATCTTAATCACCCATGCTTAGAATCATAGAATCATGCTTAAACTGATAATTAAATGGAGATTAAATTTGAACCCTGGCCAAAGTACATGATCTTCGAAAAATACTTTCTTCCACGTGAATCATTCAAATAACAGTTTTTAAAGCCTTTCACTAAAATACCTTTGTGAGAAGGAAAATGCAAGTAAAAGTTTACCTCCTTATCCATAATAGTCAGAAAGCACTATTGTCTCCAGCCACACTAATTCAGATAAAAGCGAGCAGATCTTAGTGAAAAACAACCTTTACTGCTAATTTTAACTTTTCACTGGAGGTGTACGTGTGTGTTTGGAGGGGGGACGTTCTCCTGGCCCAATTTAACTTCGAAGAGTTGGATGAGATCACAACCCCAGGCTTTGAGTAATTCAATATGCTACAAGCTAAAACCACTTGATCTGTGTCTGCCTTGAACTATAAATAAAAGGTTGACCATACTTATTCTCTAACTTTGTTTCTCAGTAGTGTTCCATGACTCCTTAATCTAATGGACATTTTCATCCCAAAGGAAAAAAAACCCAAAACATTTAAGCAGAGCCTCCTCTCAAAAACCAATAACCACACTCATGGAAACTGCTGTTGGAACAGAAATATGGAAATCCTGGCATTCAAACTCATGGTATGAAGCCTATCAATCCTATTGCCACAGTCCGAAAAGCAGCAGTAGAATATTTCATACGTTAAGAATTACATATATTAAGAAGGGTCAGGATGGCATAATATTGCAAATTGGGTTATTCCACTGCAATGTCAAGAACAAAAAGCCATTTCATATTCACCACCATTTATGTACTCAAATAGCACAAATATGCCCAGGACCGATGGATAACTGTAGAGTGTGCTCTTTTATTGCTGGGCATTTTAGATCTGGATTCAGCAAAATCTTTTTATGCACTTGCTTTCCTTTAAGCAAGAGAGTATTCGCCTCGCCTTCAGCGGACGAGGGGAGTGTCAATAGGAAACATAACTGAGCTGGCGTAAATACGGCTGGGTCAGAGGAAAGAGGCAGCCACGGCATAGTTAGTGAGGTGCTAATTGGATAATGTGGTGAGAAACAGAGCTAAGTACAGAGGAAGGGCAGGAGGCTTAGATAACTAGAACAAACGTGAGTGCCGAGCTGGAGGAACAGATATGAGAGGGGAAAAATGGACTCAAAGTTTGTTTGATGTAGTAAATCGTTACACTGGAAGAGTCAAAGGAAACAGAAAAGACTGAGTGCTGTAGACTAGTGCGGAAACTCCCAGGCTGGACTCAGCTGATGACTCCTTCGTTAAAGCCCAGAGAAAAACAACTGCATGGCTCTGCTGAAAAGCAAGCCAAGAAAATCACGCCTAGTTTCTTTGTTGCCTAAATGTGAGACTCATACATGAACCGTTTGATGCTTCTTACTAAATAATGCCCTTTTGTTGTGTCATTGATATCGATAATTGCTATTATAAAGATGCCAGAGCCAGTCCAGTCCCCGCTGATTAAATGTGATGCTTAGCCTTCCTGGCTGGGCTTCAGACTCTCTTCTACCAGGAAACTGGGCAGTCGGAGTCCTACCACGCAGAGCATAAAGCCATTCCCAGTGTGCCCGTGGCACGCAGCCCAGCAGATGGGAGGCAGGCTTGGGGTAAAATTTTCAGAAGTGGCTCATGGTGGGGCTTATACTCCCTGTCATGCAGACACTTCTTCCTTTCTTTTAACTTCGGAATACAAATGCAGATCCCAGTCAAAAGACTTCCAAAAAATATAGGAAAATATTATGTAAATGCTTTTTTTTTCCCCCCCTCTGAAAGTTCAGCAAGACTGTGGGTAGTCTCCAGGGAAGAAACATGGAGGCTTCACTGGTCTGAGACATTTCAAACAGAGCTGCAAAGTCATGACCGGGATTGTTTCTTCAGCCCAGGGACTGGGTGAACGGGTAGGTCCTGCCAGTCTCCCATTCCTGTAAGTTTATTTGAAAATATCCCTGTTCGCGAAAATTCATGCCCTGTTGCTAAACAGCAGATCTGTGCATTCCTGGTTCACCCCTGTCTCAGGAAGGACCAGAGCAATGCCTTGTTTGCCATCAAGGAACTCCAGAGACCAATTAGCTTTCTGGGCTGCCCTAGGTATAACTTTACAACACTCAAAGTTACAAGCATATCCATGAAATCAGACACTTGTTCCTATTTGTTTCTACTTGGCAAACAGAGCGCAGCTGGGAAGAAGAAAAAAATTAGAGAAGTGGTGACAGGGGAGGGTTCTTATTCTACAGGATGTCACAGTACCTGGCCCGGAGCCTATTTTTTTTCCCTGTGAATTGTAAAAGGAGATTGCTGAAAGCTATGTCATGGACAGGAAGAGGTCGCCTGTTGGACGCACTATGGAGTAGGAGCATAGACATTGAAAATTTCTTTCTGGCAAGAGGCAGAAGGGGCAGCCAGAGTCCCATCCCATTTCCACAGGGACCAGAGGGTAAACGCTGACTCTGCCCAACAGAATCCATCACCGCACTCTCATGTTTCAGGTCCTCACCATCGCATCTCAGACCAGGACTGCTTCTTCAAGGTAAAAGTTTTGAGACTCACTCGATAACTACGTGAAAAATGGACAGTGCTTTGTCGTAGTTTCTGGAAGCATTGCCAAAACAGTGTCCTTACAGTTTCTATTTTATGCCTGCCTTTTTCTGAGAAATGTTAAAAAGAAAACCAAATACTCCCCAACAAGTAAATAATCGTGTGTGACTCACTCCAAATTCACCTCTGCGTTGCCAGGATTCATTCTCTGCATGGTTCTTCATGAAAGTGCCCTCTAAGAGGTTTTTAAAGGTCTTTTCCTAACAATGAAAAGCACCAACAAGAGCTCGCTGTATTTGTCTGAGAAAAGGAAAAGAGAGAGAAATATAAAACCAAGGTAGCATGCAGAATAAATAAAATAATCCCATAAATTTCCAAATATTACCAGTCTCATCTGAAGCTCTCAGAAAAGCTGTTAGGTCAGTGATCACAAATAGCAGCATTTGTATCCGTAAAAACTAACAAAGAGAAAGAGAAGGAGAATTAATATTTTTCCATAAGAACAGGAACGAAGGATGTCTGGTTTTCCACAACTTCTATCTGATGGTCAATTGCTAGACTTGACTGGAAGGTATTTTCTACAGCTGGTCATTTATAGGGACTCGCGCTTATTTTGGTACCTGCTGTTCAGTAACACGGGAGCTGATGCTGAAGTCTTTCCCTCAGTCAGGTAGGTACAGGAGCATTTGTAAAATTTCTCTTCCTTATTCACATAACCATTTTTACAAAGATGTAACGGCTTAATTATCTTTGATTCCTTCTAAACCGCTTTAAAAAAAGCCAATGAATTTACAACCCGCAACAAACAGATATTTGTACATATACACCATGTACAGAGTAAGAAAATCTTAAATGAGCATTAGAGAAGGAGGAGGAGGTGACAAAGACTGTATGTCCCCACTTACCCATGAAAGCGAGGATGTCCAGGTCTGAGACTGATTATATGAGAGGCTGAGGATCCATTAGGCTACGCAGGGCTTAGAAGATACTAATTTCAGAAATACTGGTGGGAATGATAGAAAACACAGCAGCTCTTAACGACAGTTTCTACCAAACAAGATAACATGGCCCTGACTCACATATGCAGAGTAGGAGTCCATAATGTTGAAAAAAATATAAAAATGTTTCAATCAGACACAGAAATTTCACATTAGCTACCTGCATATGGTGCAAACAGGAGACACAGCCACTTAGAGTACATATTTGTCTTATAACAAAGTATGTGTCTGAAAAGTTTAAGGTTTTTTTTCCATTTTTGTTCCGGAAGATAAAAATGAACTAGAGCCTCCAATTGGCAAAAATCCCAAGTTATACTTGAGCCAGTGGAATCTTATCACTCAGAGAACAGTCAAAGCTGGGAAAACTACACAGCCATCCTGTCCTAGGCTTGGATGCTGGGTCACTGCTAGTTGCTGTTTCTCTCTGTGCCTAAAACATTGGAGGGAAGGGAAAAACAGGCATTTTCCCAAACAGAAGGATGAAACCAGCCAGTGATACTTGCCTTGTGGGTTACAAGTGTGGGGAGGAGTGTGGAGCGATGTAAGCATTTCTACATCTGGGAAGACAAAAGCCCTCCTAGGACTTGGGAGTGATATAATAATAAGAAGATTGGACAATAGGGAGATACGTCACATCCAGGTTACCAGAAATGAAGTTGTTGGGTGCTTTATGCCCAGAAGGATGCACAGTATGTGCTATATAACGTTGAGTCTGGCCTGGCTGCGCCGTGTGCTTAGGGCTGAGGCTTCTCGCGAGCCCATGCTATCCTGCCTATGCAGATGGGCTAGTCACTACAGAAGACCTTTCAAGTCTGGTTTATTGAAAGGGTTTTACTAGGCATGAAAAATGTTCATATATATCGTGCACTGTAGCACCATTTCCTTCTGTTATATGTTTGTGCTTGGTCAGGGGTTGAATCTCTATGGCTTCACGTGGGAGCCTAGCTTTATGTTATTACTACGCTAACGCCTAAACATCTTGGCCATGGTGTACAGGTTTTGTCAGTGGGTATTCATATAATTTATTTTACTTAACCAAGGTGCCTAGGAGGTCTCAAAGCTCTGCAGTTTCCCTCTATAGCCAACAGAAAGAGATAGGCTCCTTCAGAAGTTCATTCAGAGTGAATAAATCACACATTTGTCAGGACCTCAGCTGGAGTGCTCTGAGTTCTTCCCTGAGAGAAAAGAAGTTTCTGAAAAATTTGGACTCTTGTCAGAAGAGAGGGGCGAGGGTTCAAAACGCCACTGCCTGGCTGAGAGGGTTGGATGAAAAAAAAAAAAAGCAAAATAACAAAAACCTACCAAAAAACCCACCCCAAAATCCCACCTTTCCAAGCCTGGAATTTCAGTGACAAATCAAACCATTGCTACTCAACCCTCCGAATGTTTTGACTCTAAATAAACCTATTTAGTTCCCCAAATTATGTATCTGCAGTGTCTTGCAGGAGCCATGGTTCAGGCACTTCACATCCCTAATTTCATTTTTGGGATGAATTCCCTGACATAATGCATCACAGTTCTCAGTCTTGGTAGGAGGAGGTAATGCATCAAATATGAGCTGAACATCTGTCACACATTAGGGGAGATGAAGTCCTGGAGATCTTCCTGGCTGTATAATAGAAAGAGACCAAAAGTCACAGGAACTAAAGTTCCTATGACAGATAGGGCTGGATTCATTTAACCTAATTTTAGAGATCTGCCGTGTAGATGGCTACATTTGAACTAGTCATCTAGACTCTATAGCCAATGGGACAGAAAAAAACACTTTTCGAGTGAGATTCATTTCATTCTAGACATCTATGACTGGTCAGGTGGTTCCTCTATTTCTCTTTGTTGATTCTAAGGAAAAGCAAGGGGACTTTGGACTAAATGGCTACACAGTTGGGACATAATTAAGTGAAGTGACTCTCATTCGTTGAGACAACATTCACAAGAGATTTTTTTATTTTCTTTTTCAGAATTGTTCTGCCTGGGAGTAATTTTGTAAAGGAAAAGCAGAAATTTTCTCTGCAGATAACATTCTTTTGAGGAAAAAGTGCATCTAATCATAGACCAACTTTCCCATCAGAAAAAGTTTCAACACAAAAATTCCAGGCAGCCCTATTCCTTAGTCTTATACATCTACAAGTGAAAACATCAGAGATTTTTTTTTTCTCTCCAACTACCAAGCCTACAAACACACACTCAGGTATGAAAGTCCTGCTGTGTTCTTTCCAGATTGTGCATTATTATTATTAGAAATAAAGGGCACTCTATTTATTTTGCAATTTTACCAGATGACCTTTATTAATATTGCACAATGGGTCAAACACTCTTACTGTAGGACAGAATTATCTAATTGTGCCAATGGTTTGGCAGTTCACTTGTCTGTTTATCCCTAGCCCATGGGAAAGACTGTTTTCCTTCATGTAAGTAGCCAAATCCACGTGGTTATCCTCAGTAGTTCCCTAATTTTTGGAACAGCAGATACTTGACAAGTCATTAAGAGGTTCTGAGATCTTAAATAAGCCATTAATTTTCCTTGTGGTGTATGTCTGAAGAGAGCTAGTTGTCTGAAGGCTAATTTGAGGATAAATCTAGCAATATTTATTCTATAGCTATTCTATTCTATTCTATTCTATTCTATTCTATTCTATTCTATTCTATTCTATTCTATTCTATTCTATTCTATATTTGAAGGCAGAATTTGTTTTTTTATAAGAAAAATATTTCCTATATTATAATACAGATCCGAAGCAAAATATCCCAGGATTTAGTGCCAGTATTTCTCAGAAATAATAAAATTCTAAATGCCCTCAATTACAACTTCTCTTAAATCTTAAGGTTATTCAAATTCAAATGAAACAAGATCCAAAGAGGTGATCATTGCAATTCAAGAGAAGAGGCCTGTATCCTGTGTACTTCTGCTTCTTCTTACATCTATACTTATTCATCTAATTTCAGAACCACAGGCCAGTTTCAGTGATAATGAGACTCCCTTGCATTAGGGCAAATACACTTCACTGTTGTGTCTTTCCCCAAGATCTTAGAGTTGCAGAATGTGATGAGAAGCAGTAGAAGGCAAAATAATCTTAGGAGCTGGCAAAATAATCTTAGGAGCTGGAGGACAAGCTGGGAGTCCACTCAACGTTTGGTATCAGAAGTAGTCCCTGTTCAGCCTGGAGAAGAGAAGGCTCCGCGAAACCTTACTGTGGCCTTTCGGTACTTAAAGAGGGCCTACAGGGAAGATGAGGACAAACTTTTTAGCAGGGCCTGTTGCAGTAGGACAGGGGGTAAGGGTTTTAAACTAAAAAAGGGAAGATTTTGACTAGCTATAAGGAAGAAGTTTTTTACAATGAGGGTGGTGAGACACTGGCCCAGGTTGCCCAGAGAGGTGGGAGATGCCCCATCCCTAGAAACATTCAAGGTCAGGTTGGATGGAGCTCTGAGCAACCTCATCTAGTTGAAGATTTCCCAGCTTATTGCAGGGGGGTTTGGACTAGGTGACCTTTAAAGATCTCTTCCAACACAAACTATTCTATGATTCTATGAAAGCAATTACAAATTCATAAAATCATAATTATTGTGATCTGATTTACAGTCCTCAAGCCAGAGATCTTATGATACCTCAACCCTTATGCTTCTGCAGTGTTTTTTCCCAAACATTGATTTTGGGTTAAAGCACTAAACAAATCCTGAAAAAATCACTAAATAATTCTGACGTTAGACTTTTCTTTATTAATATATAAATCAATAAGCATAACGGAACACATTCAATAACAGCAGGAAAAGCGTTATAAAGAAGATATCTTAATTACAACCTCAATTAAAATTATCCTTCAGCTCTGGGTGACCTCTTGCATGTAAATCACTAGATTAACTCTATCCTTCTATAACTCAGAAAGAGCACAAGTCCTTAAAATTACCAGTAATGAGACTGGTATTTTCTATAATCTCTCTGACATGCTACCTAGAAGTGAAGGCCATAGAAGTGGAAGGGACATCTGAGACATTAAGTTCAGCATCTGATAGTGCAGTAAGTGTGCTGTACAAACATTTCATAAACTTATTAAGATCTGTCACAAATCTATCTAGGTTTTGCCCATATCAGGAAGCTTTTCAAGCTCTAACTGCTCTGTTTCATGTCAGGCTATGTCTATTTATTTTTGTTTCAGACCACTATTGAGACCTTGATCTTAAATCTTCAGCCTTCCCTTGTTCTTACTCCTCTAATATATTAAAATGAATTTCCCAACCTGAAATCAGCCAATACAGCTGTAATCAAATATCTATTTCTTTCTCTTGTGCTATTAATTTTATCATCACAGGGACTTGAAAGAGCAGGCTCTTTCTCTTTGAGACCCCCTCCACAGGGTTTGCTTTCTTTCTGTTGATGTTTGCTGGTGTCCTTCCATCGTTCATTCACAGTCACATGCAAAGCTAGTCAAGTCTTAGAGTTCTCGATTCTTGGTGAAGTAGATATGGCGCTTAGAGACAAGGTTCAGTGGCAGACCTGGTAGACTAGGGTTAATGGTTGGAATAGATGATCTTAAATGTCTTTTCTAACCTAAATGATTCTATGGTTCTATGATTCTAAGTCAAGTCTTGGACTTTTTTATATTCTTTCCTTTGTTAATCTTTACTAGGAGATTTCTTTAGACATGTTGATCTGCGTTTTGCAACAAACACCTTTTATAGAATACTGACAGTGAATAAATGAAGTCACTGTTGTGGCTACAGGTATTGTAGCACAGTATTAACCCTGCAGGTTTAGAACACCACACAACCAGCTCTGAAGTGATCTTCCTGTTTCCGGAGCTTAAAAATATTCAGTGCACCTGCAGAGTACCAGGTTGAAAGTAATTGCTGATTCATGCCACTTCAACTTTATTTCAACTTTAGTAATGAACTGTATGCATGCATGTAGGAGATAAGCTAAGCTCCAGAATACAAACTTACATTATTTATGCATTTATAT
The DNA here is from genome assembly GCA_008921705.1 of Burhinus oedicnemus. Classification (NCBI taxonomy): domain Eukaryota; kingdom Metazoa; phylum Chordata; class Aves; order Charadriiformes; family Burhinidae; genus Burhinus; species Burhinus oedicnemus. The sequence continues at coordinate 1,354,234 of VFFE01007640.1, read as the reverse complement.
GCAGAAGTATCTCAGAACTCCAGTGTTTTAGGAGCTATATAAACTAAGAAAAAGAGAGATGAAAAAAAAAAAAACAGAGCTCAGACAGAAATGTTCCTATATATCTAAGTATGGCAATCACAAGAAAATGGTAAGGCAAATTCAAACAGTATGCCAGCCCGTGGGCTCTGCTCATTTGCTCTTTAACAGTTCGATGTAGACATCATTCTAAAAAAAGATTGGAGGAGCATAATAAAATTGATTTCATGAGGATAATGAGGCATACAGAAGAAAGCACAATAGTATTTTTAGGGAACTAGAGTCACTTTTCCCAGATTTGCAGGTCATAGAATCATAGAATCATTTAGATTGGAAAAGACCTTTAAGATCATTAAGTCCAACCACAAATCTAACACTGGCAAGTCCCCAAGTGCCACATCTACACGCCTTTTAAATACCTCTAGGGATGGTGACTCAACCACTTCCCTGGGCAGCCTCTTCCAATGTTTGATAACCCTTTCAGTGAAGAAATTTTTCCTAAGGTCCTAAGGCTGGAATTTGATTCAGTTACCTCTCTGCACTGTGCTCATTGTTACATGAAAATCATATGCTGACTTGTGTATTACAGGCAATTGTTTAAGTCCTTTGAACTGAAAAGGCAACTGTATACATTGTGCAGCCCTATCATTTATTAATATTATGTCTAACCCTCTGGGAGCTCTTAGCACTCAATGTTGCTTGTATTATTATGTAGTCTTCTTTCCAAAACTGCTTTTTTCTTTGCTGCTTGACTTTTCTCATCATTCTTGTAATTAAAATCTCTTTTGATTCCATTTGGCATTTCACCATCTGCACACAAGGAAATACCTTGGAACTGGCCTGCCTGTGACTTCACACTGTCCACTAATTAAACTGGGTTTTAATCGGAGATTCTTAATCACCTTTAATTTTCTGACTACAAGGTGGTTGTGTCTGCACTCATTTCCCCAGTGACTTCTTAAAGGATGGATGTACAAATGAAATCTGACTGTACGAATGAGATTGCAGGGTTCCATATTTATTCATTCGCAATGATTCCTGATCAGATTTGCTCCATTTACAGGAACAGTCACTATTTTTCTAGCTGCTACTTGGGCAGATTTTATCTGGAACCCAGAATGATAGCTGTGTCCTTTGCTTATGCACTTTCCGTATAGAAAAGCAGGAAGCAAGAAAAACAAAACAGAAAAACCTCAAAACTCCTCCAAGAGAGATTTTGGTGAAAAAAACCCTTGTTCCAGTTTTTGTGTTAACATGGAAGTTTTTGATAAAAATGTTCTGGATTTGATAAGAACCTCTTGCAAACATATCTTGGTCTTTTGGAGACTGAAAACTTTGAAACAAAAAGCTGAAAAGTGATACTAAAAAATGATTTAATAATAAAAAATGGCTGGAGCTGAACTTGGCAAGGGATGGAAGGAATAACAAGAAGGGCTTCTACAGATACGTCAACCAGAAAGGGAGGTCAAAGAGAGCATACCCCCCCAATACCCCAACAAGGCTGGCAAATTGGTAACAATGGACGAGGAGAAGGCTGAGGTACCCAACAACATTTTGCCTCAGTCTTCACTGGCAACCTCTCTTCCCGCAGCTCTGGGGTGGATGGACCACAAGGCAGGGACTGGGGGAGCAAAGTCCCTCCCACTGTAACAGAAGATCAGGTTCGTGACCACCTGAGGAACCTGAACACAGAGAAGTCTATGCGACCTAACAAGATGCACGCCAGAGTCCTGAGGGAATTGGCTTGATGTAGTTGCCAGGTCACTCTCCATGATATTCGAAAAGTCATGGCAGTCAGGTGAAGTCCCCAGTGACAGGAAAAAGGGAAACATTGCACCCATTTTTAAAAAGAGTAGAATGGAGGACCCTGGGAACTACTGACCTGTCAGCCTCACCTCTGTGCCTGGGAAGATCATGGAACAGATCTTCCTAGAAGTTATGCTAAAGCACCTGGAGGACAGGGAGGTGATTTGAGACAGCCAACATGGCTTCACCAAGGGCAAGTCCTGCCTGACCAACCTAGTGGCCTTCTATGGTGGAGTGACTACGTCAGTGGACAAGGATGTCATCTGCCTGGATTTCTGTAAGGCCTTTGACACAGTCCCCCACAACACCCTTCTCTCTAAATTGGGGAGATATGGATTTGATGGGTGGACTGTTCAGTAGGTGATGAATTGGTTGGATGGTCGCATCCAGAGGGTAATGGTCAACAGCTCAATGTCCAGATGGAGATCAGTGACAGGTGGTGCCCCTCAGGGGTCTGTATTGAGACCAGTACTGTCCAATATCTTCATCAATGACATAGACAGTGGGATCGAGTGCACCCCCAACAACTTTGCAGATGACACTAAGCTGAGTGGTGCATGCCTGAGGGATAGGAGGCCATCCAGAGGGATCTGAACAGGCTCAAGAAGCGGACCCATGTGAACCTCCTAAGGTTCAACGAGGCCAAGTGCAGGGTCCTGCACCTGGGTTGGGGCAACCCCCAGTGTCAATACCAGCTGAAGGATGAAGGGATTGAGAGCAGCCCTATCAAGATCTTGGGGGTGTTGGTGGATGAAAAGCTGGACATGAGCTGGGAATGTGTGCTCGCAGCCCAGGAAGCCAACTGTATCCTGGGCTGCATAAAAAGAAGCATGACTAACAGGTCAAGGAACATGATTCTGCCTCTCTGCTCCACTCTGGTGAGACCTTCCCTGCAATACTGCGTCCAGCTCTGGAGCCCTCAGGACGGGAAAGACATGGACCTGTTAGAGCAGGTCCAGAGGAGGGCCACAAAAATGATCAGAGGGTTAGAGCACCTCAGCTATGAGAACAGCTTGAGAGAGTTGGGGTTGATCAGCCTGGAGAAGAGGAGGCTCAAGGGAGACCTTATGGAAGCCTTTCAGTACTTAAAGGGGACCTACAGGAAAGATGGGGACAAACTTTTTAGCAGGGCCTGTTGCGGTAGGACAGGGGGTAAGGGTTTTAAACTAAAAAAGGGAAGATTTTGACTAGCTATAAGGAAGAAGTTTTTTACAATGAGGGTGGTGAGACACTGGCCCAGGTTGCCCAGAGAGGTGGATGATACCCCATCCCTGGAAACATTCCAGGTCAGGTTGAACGGGGGTCTGAGCAACCTGATCTAGTGGAAGAAGTGTCTGCTCATTGCAGGGGGTAGTGGACTAGGTGACCTTTAAAGATCCCTTCCAACCCAAAATATTCTGATTCTATGACTCTATGAATTATTTTTTTTTATCACATTATCACGTAAAAAGACATTTTTCCCAAGTACCTCCTTTTTACTCACAAGATTTAGAGTTTAAGCCACTGAAGTGAGTATAACTTTATATTATATTAAGAAGGTTCCTTGACAGATGATTTGATCAGGTTGGAATCTTACTGTAGCTGCTTTAATGTTACAGACAAGGGAAAATTATAAAAGGAATAGTACATTGGGTATGTTCTTGGTTGAGAGGTATCAGTATCCAGAGAAAACACTGCACACTTGGGTTGTCTTCTCAGTGGTGTGATCATGAATAAATCATTTCCATTCTATTCCTACTCTTCTTTCCTGTTTCTGCCCTGCCTTCATCTTGTATTTTGGAGTGTGAGCTCCTCAGTGTGCATAGTTTCTTTTAGCTTGTTTACACATTTGGTTTATCATAATGGCACACAATTCATTATTGCTAGTAACTTCTGTATGGTAATTCATTATTATTTTCTGTTTCCTTTTCTTTCTAGAACTGTATTTTAAAGGGTTGTAAAAAAATAAAATTCTAAGAATGTCTAACCACTCTATAATTAATCATATTGTCCATCTGTACTCTTCTGGCTCATTTGTCCATGTAAGAACTCTTGGTATATTTAAAAGTTTTTTGCTGTCTCTTTCCAGCACACAGCATGATCTGTGTATAGGCAAATCATATCCCAATTTTTTCAGTATTCATTGTTTTCATGAGTGATACGAGTGCATTACAGTCCTCTTGAAGAGAGGTTCAGAGATTCTGTCCTGAAAAGTCGTTATTCAACCTTCCCATCTCTTCTTTGTAATGGAGCCTTGTCTGATGCCAGCAGATGAGAGAAGTGCATTTCCTTCTTGTGACCTTTATTTCATGTCTGGGATACTGGCTGTTATATTCCAGCTAATTCTTGTTTTCATTCCACCTACCAGTGGGAAAATGCTGAAATTCACTCCCTCTACATTATACACAATGTGATATTAAAGACACGGTAAATACCAGCAATCTATTCGCTGTGGCTCAGCTTCCCTCTTTCAGACCCAAAGGTCCTGCATTTGAAACTCTGGTAGTAGTAGTATAAAATCTTCAAGTAATAAATTTGAGCAAGTCAAACTTAAAGGTAAGAGAGAGAAAATGTTCTTAGGATTTCAGACTTGGATTCAGTCTCTTGCCATGCCCAAATCTTCATTTGCGAGGCTGTGAGACTCGTGGATGAGGGGTCAGGACAGGCTGCTTTTATCTATGTTGCTTAAATAAGTAATCATAGAATCATAGAATCACAAAATCATAGAATAACCCAGGTTGGAAAGGACCTTAAAAGATCATCTGGTCCAAACTTTTGTAGTAAAAGGAGCCTAGGTGAAATTATCTATCACCCTTTCTAATCACATCTTGAAAGCCTCCAATGAAGGGGACTCCACCACATCCCTGGAGAGGTTATTCTAGTGAATGATTTTCTTACTGTAAACAAATTTCTTTCTTACATTGAGGTGAAACTTCTGGTGCAACTTGTACTCATTGCCCCTTGTCTTCTCCATGTGGTTCTTTGTGAAGAAAGAGACTCCATCTTCTTTGTAGCCACCCTTTAAGTACTGGAATTCTGTGATGAGGTCCTCCTGAACCTTCTCTTCTCCAGGGACAAAAAACCCAGCTCCTTCAGTCTTTCCTCATAGGCAGTCATCCTGTAACTTCTCTGTGCCAGGCAGTTGATAGACTAAATACGTTCCTAATTACAAAGTGCCTGAATACTACTCTAGAAAGTGGGGGGTGAAAGAGTTCATTTAAACTCTGGTCCTAGCTGTAGGGTCTGGCAAGGCACTTGTACCATGCAGCAGCCTTGTATTTCAACTACATCCGAGATAACTCCACCTTAATCTCCCTACTTTCTGGTGTGTTCCTCAGGCTTATCAGTTATTGACTATGGATTAGCAGTTGGAGATCAGGACCCTTATTATGTGGGACATGAACTTTAAGAGCTGTCTCTTGTGGTGCCCTAAGCAGTCAGGGGAAGGAAGGTGTTTAAGGAATGCTCATTTCATTATCACTTTGCCACCACACTGTAGGTGGTGTGGTAAAATATGTGCATTGATACAGCCTTGTATCACACATTTAATGGGGGCAACAGGAAAAAAAAAAAAAGAAA
>VFFE01007640.1:1334107-1348832 GCA_008921705.1 Burhinus oedicnemus | reverse complement strand
ATCATATTGTCCATCTGTACTCTTCTGGCTCATTTGTCCATGTAAGAACTCTTGGTATATTTAAAAGTTTTTTGCTGTCTCTTTCCAGCACACAGCATGATCTGTGTATAGGCAAATCATATCCCAGTTTTTTCAGTATTCATTGTTTTCATGAGTGATACGAGTGCATTACAGTCCTCTTGAAGAGAGGTTCAGAGATTCTGTCCTGAAAAGTTGTTATTCAACCTTCCCATCTCTTCTTTGTAATGGAGCCTTGGCTGATGCCAGCAGATGAGAGAAGTGCATTTCCCTCTTGTGACCTTTATTTCATGTCTGGGATACTGGCTGTTATATTCCAGCTAATTCTTGTTTTCATTCCACCTACCAGTGGGAAAATGCTGAAATTCACTCCCTCTACATTATACACAATGTGATATTAAAGACACGGTAAATACCAGCAATCTATTCGCTGTGGCTCAGCTTCCCTCTTTCAGTCCCAAAGGTCCTGCATTTGAAACTCTGGTAGTGGTAGTATAAAATCTTCAAGTAATAAATTTGAGCAAGTCAAACTTAAAGGTAAGAGAGAGATAACGTTCTTAGGATTTCAGACTTGGATTCAGTCTCTTGCCATGCCCAAATCTTCATTTGCGAGACTGTGAGACTCATGGACGAGGGGTCAGGATGGGCTGCTTTTATCCATGCTGCTTAAATAAGTAATCATAGAATCATAAAATCATAGAATAACCCAGGTTGGAAGGGACCTTAAAAGATCATCTGGTACAAACTTTTGTAGTAAAAGGAGCCTAGGTGAGATTACCTATCAGCCCTTCCAATCACATCTTGAAAAGCTCCAATGAAGGGGACTCCACCACATCCCTGGAGAGGTTATTCTGGTGAATGATTTTTCTTACTGTAAAAAAATTTCTTTCTTACGTTGAGGTGAAACTTCTGGTGCAACTTGTACTCATTGCCCCTTGTCTTCTCCACGTGGTTCTTTGTGAAGAGAGAGACTCTATCTTCTTTATAGCCACCCTTTAAGTACTGAAATTCTGTGATGAGGTCCCCCTGAACCTTCTCTTCTCCAGGGACAAGAAACCCAACTCCTTCAGTCTTTCCTCATAGGCAGTCATCCTGTAACTTCTCTGTGCCAGGCAGTTGATAGACTAAATACGTTCCTAATTACAAAGTGCCTGAATACTACTCTAGAAAGTGGGGGGTGAAAGAGTTCATTTAAACTCTGGTCCTAGCTGTAGGGTCTGGCAAGGCACTTGTACCATGCAGCAGCCTTATATTTCAACTACATCCGAGATAACTCCACCTTAATCTCCCTACTTTCTGGTGTGTTCCTCAGGTTTATCAGTTATTGACTATGGATTAGCAGTTGGAGATCAGGACCCTTATTATGTGGGACATGAACTTTAAGAGCTGTCTCTTGTGGTGCCTTAAACAGTCAGGGGGAAGGAAGGTGTTTAAGGAATGCTCATTTCGTTATCACTTTGCCACCACACTGTAGGTGGTGTGGTAAAATATGTGCATTGATACAGCCTTGTATCACACATTTAATGGGGGCAACAGGAAAAAAAAAAAAGAAAGCAAGTTCAAAAACAGTGGGAATTGTACAGAAGTCAGAAAAAATCTGCCCTCACGCTGTCCACGCACAGGAGATGTGAAACGTGGGTAACACAGCTTATTGCCCAAGTCAGCGGCAGAATTAACACTGAACTGCACATCATAAAGCCACAGATCATTGGCAGGGTACTCAAAGAATACTGTTGACTTTATTGATGTCATTGTTCTCCTCCTCCTATTTCCCCAATGCCTAAACCCAGGAATATCTCATTAAACCAAGTCTTTTCAGGGACCGCCAGGGAGTATGGGAGTACAAAAAATTGCTAGTAAAACAAGAACTGCCAACTGAAACCATCAAGATCATTATCAGGAAAGGCTTCAAATGCTGCAAGTATAACAGGGACAGTTCTGAGTGCTAATGAGCATCCAGATAGGACAGGTATTTTCTCACCCCCTGAGGAAGGGTCAAAACTAATCTGACAAACTCAGCGTGCCTCAGCATTGGAGGAAGAATACTCATGAAAAGGTCCACAGGTGTCAGAGAAAGAAAATTTTTAAAAGTACGCTTAGAACAGAGAACTCGGATAAAGGCAGGTCTGGGGCAAGAGTACATACACACACGTGCACATATAGGTGTATACATGCATATACATATAAAAAAGCATTATAAATTTGTGCAGATTGTTTTGTGCAATGAACGTGAAAAAAGACCACACTTCATAATCCAAGATTTTAAGGAAATAATATGAAAAGAGCAAAAATAAAAAACACCTTCCCTCCCACTGCTGACAGCCTACTCATAACTTCTACTTCCATGTTGTCAGTACTTGCTGACATAAGTAGGAATCATCTGCCCAAATGTGGCTGTTCACTGCATTCATGTCATTTTAGCAGTCCCAGCCATCGGACCCCCATCTCCCTTGCAGGATCTTCCCACTCTCTTATTGCAGTGACTTCCCTGTGGGAGGACTCAACTCGGCAAAACAAAAACCCTGTGGAGTCATCTCCCGCTCCAGCAAAGGCTCTTCTCTCTCCTTTATCATCCTGCTGCTGTGGCTTTTGCTATTGGACATTCCCATTTGGTGAGTAAAGCTATTGATTGCTGGCTGTCTTTTCTCAAGATGATCCTTCATCATGAAGCCACAAGGCCCGTATGTCCTTAGGAAAATCTTCTTCCTAGGTGCTGTGCTCAGAGAAGACTCTTTAGGGTAGTTGTGTCTCAGCACTACCTTCCTTTCACCTTCCTACTTCTCTGCCCCTACGCACACACATACGCACTCTCTGACATTGGATTTGGAGTGGAGCAGGGTACACTACAACGTCTCTACGCATCTTCCACGCTCTTCACCTTGTTCCATCACCCTCTATTTTCCTCTCTGCAGCTTGTGTAGGCTGCGATCAGCAGTGACTGCTTTACCTGCACTGAAGTCACAAATACTATCCCTCTCTTTGTAACCCAGTCCTCTTAATTACTCCCTTCCTAATCGTAAAGACACAGAGAAAATATGTAGACGTATGTTTGACCTGGTAGTTCTGCTAGGAACAGGTACCACTACCCAAATATACTGACAATGACCCACAGGTTTCTAAGGATCAAATAGTCCTGCTCGAATCAAAAAGGATTATACACATGCTTTGGCTTTCCAAAGTTTTTTATATGCTGCTTTTTATATGCTGTTTTTTATTAGGATCACATTCCTGATCTTTGTGACTTAAAAAGCAGCTTCTCCCCAAACTTTATGGCATGCTAAAATTATTTGCTTATGTGAGGGGAAGGGAACAAATGAAAAAAAAACTACCAAAAAAAACACCATAAGAAAAAAGAAAGAAAACCAAACAAGGTTTGGGAACTGAATGCAGTGAACATGTTCTTGAATATATTTGTCTAGTATTCACCCAGTTCCCACACCAACAGGGAAAACCAGCTACTTCCATTACAAAATGCAGTATATAAACACCAATCTCTCCTAGCACTTGAAGAACAGATTTTATTTCAGAGAATAAAGAACCTCTGTTAGAATTATTAGCTGTAGTTAAACTTACTTTCCTCAAACACTACTATAGATAAAAAAGATAACTTCTAAATAGTATATTCTTCTCTTAACCAATGTATTCCCAGCTAATAATTCACACAAATCTGCTTGTCAAAACTACCATAACTTGGCTTCACCTAAAGAGTACTGGTGTAAACCCCAGAAACCCTCAAATCCTCAAAATCTTTGCTTTTACCATCCATTTTATAAACTATTATTATCATCTATAAAGAATAAATGTAATTCCTGTAATTCCTTGTAAGATAGTCTTTCTATTTGCAGGAGAATGTGTGGTGTCTTTGAAAAATTTTTTGCTCTATGTCCTTGTCCAAATATGAAATTATTTTGGAAACAAGCCTCTTTATACTACTCCAATGTCTTTGGCAATTATAACACAGATGCTTTCTACATTTGCCTTATTAAGATGTAAGATCTGGCTGAAATGGGTATAATTTCCAGTATTTCCTTGCTCTTTTGTTAAGTCCAAGCTATTCTTATTGTAAAATAGAAGTCAATTCATGTTTTTATAACAGCAAATTTTGAGTTGAAATCAGGTGACGTTTTTCCAAGAAGTGAATTTTCTCAGAAGGGTCACTTTGATCTTATGTCTGATGAATTTGTGTTTCAAAGTAGCCAGGAAAAATGCATTTTCTTTCAATTTCATAATGAAATCACAAACTGAAATGAGTTTCCCATGTTGCTTATGACAGTCAGCATTTAGGTATCATGAATAACAAGGGGACTCGCAGATTTACACAACATGGATATGGAAAACATGTTGACAAAGCAAAATTTTTCATTTTTTGACTTGAAAACTGCACTGCAACAGCTGCAGTCACCAGCCAGAAATCTTGTGCAACCCACTCTAAGCGTTCATGTATTATTTGTGCCTGTCATGTCCCATCAGACGTTTTATCTGATGTTGTTGATGCACCAAATGTTGTGCACCTAAGATTGGGTTCGTGTCTTTGTATGTCTCCTGCTCTATTTATTAGTACATCTTAACACATACAGAACTCCATGAGTCTTTATGTTGTCAGCTGTTTGATTTTTACTAAACTCGTCTTCCCACGCAGAAGTTTTGATATATGTTTCTCACCTGACATTAAGGTCACTGTTTTTCTGCCTTATGATACTGTTCATAACACTTTTTCAAGCATGGCTCTTCTTTCAGTCAAAAAAGGCTGACCCCTCTAGTTTGACAGCCCCATTCTTGCATCTAAGAACATCAAAACTGTGAAAGGGTACTCCTGCCAAGGAGAGGGAATCAGAATATAGTCTTCTAAACCCTAGAAAAGTCTGAAAGTGCACAATAAACAGGGATGAAGCATCCCTCGATGTCATCTCCAACAGTGCAGTTCGCTGGCATCAGTCAGACTTCCCTCAACCCACAGAGCCCTAATGGTGGTAAATAAACATGTGCCATTACACCATGAGAAGCAGAAGCTGAGAGCGATTAAGTAGCTGCACAGAAATTCTGCCCCAGTGTTAGAAACTGAAGTTGTGCTTCCCACATGGCTTCAGGGGTACAAGATTAGAAATAGCATGGCCAGCAGGACTAGGGAAGTGATCATCCCTCTGTACTCGGCACTGGTGAGGCCCCACCTCAAATACCATGTTCAGTTTTGGGCCCCTCACTACAAGAGAGACATTGAGGTGTTGGAGCGTGTCCAGAGAAGGGCAACGAAGCTGGTGAGGGGTCTAGAGCACAAGTCTTCTGAGGAGCGGCTGAGGGAACTGGGGTTGTTTAGTCTGGAGAAAAGGAGACTCAGGGTAGACCTTCTTGCTCTCTACAACTACCTGAAAGGAGGTTGTAGCGAGGTGGGGGTCGGTCTCTTCTCCCAAGTAACAGGCAATAAGACAAGAGGAAATGCCCTCAAATTGCACCAAGGGAGGTTTAGATTGAATATTAGGAAAATTTCTTCACTGAAAGGGTCATCAAGCATTGGAACAGGCTGCCCAAGGAAGTGGTGGAGTCATCATCCCTGGAGGTATTTTAAAGACGTGTAGATGAGGTGTTGAGGGGCATGGTTTAGTGGTAACTTGGCAGTGCTACATTAACTGTTGGACTTGATGATCTTAAAGGTCTCTTCCAACCAAAATGATTCTATAATTCTATGATTCTATGATTCTAAGATTGTTTTCTTCGCCCGTACAGCAGGATAAAGCGCTATAGTGGACAGTAGTCCACAAGGTGGATGCCACATAGAATTAAAAAGACTGTTAGTGAGGTATAAAATTCCTATCCCAGAAACTCAGAGTACTTCTCCATAGTTTTTAGGAGCAGAGGACCCCTCATCTCCTTTTACCTCAAAAGTCCCTTTTGGCCTTTCCTCTCTCCCTCCTTCAAGAAAAAACACATAGAAATGCTAAAGGTGTAATTAAGAAAAACTCTGAATCTTAAGAAGTGTTTAGACATAAAATATTTGCTTCCCAATCAGGTCTTCATATTTGGAAAAAAAAAAATAAAATTAGAGTGGAAGCAATGCCATTTACCCAGAAAGAGTGGTGAGGAACATGAAGTGAAAACTAAAAACCTACTTGAGCTGACTTTTGATGTGTGAAAAACTGCGGATACTCCTGTCCATTGGATAACAAGTAGCATGCAGGGAAACAGACTCCTCACAGAATCGCTCCTCGCAACATGCTGTTACGATGCCAAAGCAGATGCCCACCTCAGAGAAGACACCAAACCTGCCTCAGCTCCTTCCTAAAGAGAGGAGAGCCACCAGGAATAATAAAGCTGCTTTGAGCCAGGACTGTGTGAACCCAGCTCACTGTAAAAGGTGTTCAAAGAACACAACAGTCCAAGCAAATTGCATGAAATGAAGAAACTACCAGCGAGATCCAAACCGGTTTGAAGTCAATACAAATCTCTGTAGTGACCTGAAAGGGCTGAGGACAAAGCCTTCAATGTATAATTTCTGCTGGAGATATTTGAAGATTTGGGAGCTCTGTAGGGAAGACGGAGCTGAAAGGGATCTCTTAGGTCATCAAGTCCAGTCATACATTATTTCTGATATCTCATCCTATACTCCCTTTCATTACCGTATCAGTCTCTGTGAATGTCAGAACAACGGTGCGACTGCCCAATATTCCTCTGATGAAGAGGAAAAGGCACAAGAGAGAATATAATTGGTTTCTTTAAAACCTGAAGTTAAATATTTAACCTACAGTGAAATTGAAATGCTTATGATCGGTCCTATGAGTCTCATTGTATTCATACTAAGCCCCTAGTGACCTAGTGGGCAACCTGGAAAAGGAAGATATTTGCACTGAATTTACTGATTGAAACTTCGTAAATAATTACACAACTCAAGATGCAAGCAACAGAAGACAGAAAAGATCAATCTTTCTTAGATATGTTGGTGCTGCACAGTTAAAAGACATGAAAAGCAAGGGAAAATGTGTCCAAAGTCAGCTGATTTCACTCTGAACTCAGAAAAGGGAATAGGACTGCTGAGTAAGAAGGAACTATTTTTACAGTCTTTTTTTCACTGTAGAACCATAAGTTAAAGGACTTGAGCAAAGGTTAGGGACATATAAGTGTTATTTTCAGTGTAGTGTCTTCTCATTCAAAAAAATACAAACCAATGGTTAATTTATGTTGTGTGATGTATTTATTAGTGGAGAAATCTAATCCTCATTCAAAGAACAAAGGCATAATTTAGCATATCTTACTTCAAAAAGACTATATTCTGTATGGAGTTGAGTTTTTTTAAAACCTCTTTTCCTCCAGTATGTTTCCTTTTTCTATAACTCTCATCTGTTCTTTGGATAGATATTACTGTCCTAAAAGAAGACAAATGAAAGATTCAGAATGGATCATTTACAGAACCACATTTTCTGCTTCTTTTCTTTGCAGTTGTATATGAAACTTCATTTTCTCAATTTTCATGGAAAATTCTTGGAAAGGTATTTTGTTTGTTTGCCAGCATTATCACGCAGATATCTGGTGCTTAAAATTCATGTTTTGATGGTGAGTTACAAGACTGTATCCTGACACTGAAGCAATGAAGCTCTGAGAGTTAGATATTCAATGCATAACTACTAATTCAAAATTTGTCCATTACCAATATATTTCTTTTATCCAGGCATTTTGGCAAATGTTCTTGTAACATTTTGGGGAGTCACCAGATGGCACTAAAACATTGTATGGTGCCAAAAATCATTACATTTCTTGCCAACAAATGCATTAGTTTGCAATAATATAATTTTCTCTCTACTTCAGCTGCAGCTTGGACTAACATCTCCTTTAAATTCCACTGAACTAAAGGTTCTGACTGGCAGATGCTCATTGAGCCAGAGAGCAGCAGGATGAACGTAAAGACATAAGTATATCATCCAAAGCCATTACACCACCAAGAATATTATTGTCGTAATTTTAACCTTCAGATTATCTTCCTTTTCTGGAAACCTGAGTCTATCAAAGCAAATTTTACAGGGCTTGCTTATTACATCAGTACAGATTGAACCTGTTCCTGAGAAAGCTCTAGCCTTTTCCTTGTTGACATCAGTTTCAAATCTTCTTTCCTTCTCATCTCCACTGTGCAAGGGAAAGATTGAATACTTGAGATACTGCCGTCATATTTAACATGAAGCTCTATTCTGCTTTATATGCATAGTTCTCAATGACTGACCAACACTTTCTCTGTCCCAGTTGCCTGTATTCAACAGTGACCAAAGTCCCCTACTTAAAGATGGATCTAAGAAAAATTAAAACGATTTAAGTTCCATTTAGAGATCTTAGAATATTCCAGAAGTCTTTGGCAAAACATTATGTTTAAAATTGATCTAATGTAATTTGGTATATCTATCCTATGCTGTAGTTTATTTACTGCTTTGCAAATGCTTTCAGTGGCATATCATTTTAAATCTTTTCCTATCTGGTTTCATAACTTACCTTCCCCATGTTAAGAAAACCAAATATTTACATCTTTTTCTTATTGTCCAAATTGATGTACTTCATCATAGTCTTTTTTTTACCAATGACTGCAACCTTGACAAATGAGTTTTACAAATATTAAAATAATCTGTCCAGGCCTACTTCAGAGGAAAATACTCAGGCTGAGGAACTGTATCATGTGTATATAGTCCTCCTAGGGTATCTCAGAGAACAAATGCAGTAGCACAAGTCACAACAGAATTTAAAAAGAAAAAATCTAAAAAACTAAAAATCTTTACTGAGTCACAGACCTGAACAAATCACCATGATGTTTGGAAGGAAGAATGTCCTATTCATCTATTCATTTTTTAAAAGTAGGGACAGTTTTCATGGATATTTTGACAAAATAAAAGGTACACTTCTTTGAAAACTGCGGGTAGGCTGGATCAGCTCTATTTGGCATGCTGAAGTCTCCCAGCCAAGTGACATCCATTTTGATAAAATATTTGCTTTACTGTCTCCCCTTCTGAGTATGGGAAGGACACAACAGAGAGTAGAACAAGCACAGTAGTTCATCCTAAGGTCCCTGTTTTGAGAGTCTAAAGTGGGGACAAGAAGGTTTTTTGAGTTAATAACATTTTTTCACTGAAACCTGCCTAAAACCAATTTCTATGTGGGGATTTTTCAAAAGACAAGGGGAATAGTCAGAATAGTATTGCTGCAATCACTGGTTTTGACTCTGTGTGAGTCAAAGCGCTCCAAAGATTCAAGGGGCACGCTTGAAATAACGGCCTGAGGATGGTAACGGTGCCTCTGAAACAACTAACCGTAGCAGACAATGAGTGGCTACTTGTAGAGGAATTTCATCTTTATGATTCATGCCAGCATGGACCCTGCCCTGGAGCTCACAGCTGCAGTTGCTCAGAAACTGTCCCGTAAAGCTGAGGTGTCCCAGCGCCGTTCCCTGATCCCCCTGTTTTCATCTCAGGGTGAATGCAAGGCCATAATCTGGCCCCACTCTGGTAGCCATTCATCACGTTCTGAGTTTCTGCATTACCTTATAAGCAAAGTTAGGAGGCAACATATTTTTCTCCAGACAAAATCCACTGTGTGATAGATGAAGCTTCACAAATACACGCTCTAGAAAGCATCCAATCATTTAAAGAACTCCCACGACCAACCGCAGTAACCTTGAAATATTTTGGAATATTTCATAAATCTCTCTCCCACCCTAAGCTTATTTCTTTTTCATGAAAAATCACAACTGAACACTTTGGTTAAAGTCAGGTAAGTGTTTTGCAGACCTTTTATCATGTACTTCAAAGTTTCTGTTAGCCTGGATTTCTCTAGACCAGAGATTGCCTTTGAAGGGCTGTCACCTCCAGCAACGTTTTTGCAGTGTGGAAAAACACCTCCTGGGAGAAAACCCACCCAGTGGTCCTCTGTTTCATCTTCCCGTTTGTGTTTTCTATTGCAGATGGAATTACTGATTGCTGTTTTGCTCCTACAGATGCAACTCTTAACAGTCTAAATATGGCAGCACTGAAGCAGTTCATAAACATTAATTAATGTATCCTCATTACATCCCTCTGAGGAGAGTGATGATAGAGCAGTGAAGGTGTCTTGGTATGGATCCAGAGGTGTGAGTTCATGCCTCTCCCTGGACGCGTTCCAAGCATCACTCCCAGTCAGCTCGGCTATAAATGAGTACCACAGCACTGGGGCTGAGGAAACCAAAGGCATCTGGATGGGATATTAGCCACATCACTCCCCGGTGGGAAGTCAGCAACAGAAACTGTTGTCCTTGCCCAGACGAGCACAATTAGCCCTTGTGATGGTTTGTTTCCACTATGTCCAGAAGTGCTGCTATCGCCCCTCTGATGAGAACAACTGGGGCAGAGAGGGATGAAGACCCAAATCTTCAAAGGTGTTTGAAGCTCTGCAAACTCAGTGGGCATTAGTCACATAAACACTTTGACTGTTTGAGTCTAAGTGATTTGTCTCAGTTCTGCAGCGGAACAGAAAATTGACCCTGACTCCTAAGTCCAGTCCGTTGGGATGTTTGTTTTCCCTTCTGCAAATCCTTGCTGGTAAAAGTAATAATTACTCAAGAGATTCATCCCACTGTGTTAAAGAAGAGTGTCTTGAAAATACGTATGCATTGTCACACAACTGGGAATAAAGCTGGTTTACTCAGATGAGATGAAAGTTAATAAATACTGCTTTGCATTCACTGCCTGTCATATTCATTATTCTTATTAAAAGATCCAACATTATTTTCAGCATGGGACAAGACAATCACTGCCTTGAAGAGCTTATCTAAAACTTTTCATTCAAGAAACTCACAAGGCATTTGTAAACAGTGATTAATTAAATCATTGGAAATTATAATGTCTTTATAGATGGGAAACTGAGGTACAGAACTCACTGTACCACTCAGAGCATCTCTTAACTGATGCCTAAATGGAAATAAAAAGCAGTATTACTGATTTCTTGTCCTGTACTCTAATCACTAAACCCATTTCCTCCTAATAAATAATTTAAATTTTAATGAACTATAATGAAATAAAAAAATTTTTAGATGGCCCCAAGGTGAATGAGGATAAAAAGGCAATGCAGATACATGACCTCCTGCTTTTCATCTAAGTGCTTCATTCTATTGTACAAACAAGACAATGAAAATTTTGAAAATTAAATGCTCCATCATTAGCTAAATAGGGAGAAGTAACTGTCGAAGTGAAAAATAACAGGTTCTTGCAGCATCATTTAAAGACCAAACTACACTGAAAAGTATCCCCTTTTATCAGATATTTTTTGGACTCTGCTAGATGCACTGGAACCAGTGAAGCAATAAATACATCAAAATATGGAGGTAAACAAAATCATAAAACATCCAACGCGACAACTGAAACACCCACGAATATATAAATATTTATGAAGCAAGAGGTATTTCTGAAACACCCAGCAGGTTTGATTGGATTGAACAGTCCAATCAAAGCACTGAGTGTTCACATGGTGGCGGAAAGAGGAATTATATGGCAGAGAAAGGAAAAAATGGATTTGCAATATATTTCAACTAGCTTTATTATTTTAAACTTCTAAGTGCCCAAAAAAAGATGGCCTTCAGTGTGATTTGAACATGGAACTATCAGTTTGTACATACGGTGTATTCCAAAGGAAATTTTGAGCAACCCAATACACTTATGAATATGTCATCTAAAATGTTTATTTACATCTATAATATATTTTTCTAGCTTACAATCCCTAGACAAATCTGTGCTTTGAGGCTCTGAACATAATATTTTTGAACGGCAGCAGCAGAAGCCCTTAAAAAAATGTAACTTAAACGCACCCTTTCGAGATCATCCTTTTTTGGCTTTGGCTCCAATAAGAGCTCTCCACAGCATTTGTTTGACATCCACAGCTTTAACCGTCTGCATGGAGATCCTCAATCCCTTCTTGCTACCAGATGTTTGTGTGGGTAGTCCAAAGATATGGAGCTGGGAACTTTTGCCCTCGTATATAAAATAAGGCTACAGCAGCAGCAGTTTGTAAACTTTTAAAGGCTTTATATAATCAGACTCCTATGGGATAGACATGAAAGCTGAACGGAATAGGATAGGCCTGTATGCTTTCTTTCATAATTTTCTGAACATTTTCTATTTTGCCTAATTTAAAGACCATAAGGGTCATTAAATCAGGATATCCAGTAGGATCTTGCATGTATTGTACATACCAGATATTATACATCCTCTCTCTGGTGATCAGCGATAGGACCCAAGGAAATGGAAGGAAGCTGCGTCAGGGGAAGTTCAGACTGGACATTAGGAAAAAATCCTTCACTGAGAGGGCAGTCAGTCACTGGAACAGTCTCGCCAGGGACGTAGTCACAGCATCCAGCCTGTCAGAGTTCAAGGAGCGTCTGGACAATGTCATACAGTTTAGTTCTAGGTAGTCCTGCAAGGAGCGGGGAGTTGGGCTTGATGATCCTTATGGGTCCCTTCCAACTTTAGATATTCTATGATTCTATGATACAGCATGTCCTGTAAAGACCCCAGCAATGTGTGTCTAAAACACATTTTTCAGAAAGTTACCTAGTCTTATTCAAAGATACTGAAGGATGAAGAATTCAGTACTTTGCCTTGTAGCTTGATGTCATCAAACTAAAATTAGTCATCTCTTTCAGTGCCCCCTCAGAAGCAGGAACAATGCTCTTGAGGGCTGCCTAAGGAACTGAACAAAGTAGAATAAAACAGTGAAAAATGGATATGGCTCCTGTATTTCTGCACTTTCAACTTAGCTTTCCTAAAATCTACTGCTTAGTGCTAATAATAATGTTCTTTCTTAGGAGCTAAACCCCTTCTACCAAGAGTATGAGCCCAAATATTTTGATGCAGACCTGTAGCTTCAGGGCTGGAGCAGAGTTTACATGTAATAAGTATTACGATAAAAGTATGAAAAGCTAGTTGGGCAACAGAGGTTGAGATCTACTGATCTTTGCCTCTCCTCAAAACCACTGTGACCCGGCATTGTGATTCAAGATTTCTAAATCCTATATCCATGTATGCAACTGAGATACTTTTTACGTTTCCTGTTCCAACCAAGGGTCTCAAAGGAAACATCACTCCTAAAATTAGCTGTAATCAATGCACATTGTGTCATTGTGTAAATATCTAATACTTTTCTGCCAATGTGGAATGTGTTTAGTTACACAGTTTTCATTTAGAATTCTTTCCCTCATAGGAATTAGCTAAAGTACAGTAGGAGGTTTCCTTGTTTAAAAAGACAACTTGTACTTATTTTTTTTGATGAACTTCAAACTTTTGATGAACTTTGATGATGTTAATTCCATTTCTAGATAAAACCCACAACAGATAACGATTCTTACTGCATTTTGCCTGAATGCACAAATTATTTGATTAATAACAGCAAAATTTGTGGATTAGTTTTCTCTGGTATTCAACCAGCTTTTTAATGTGAGATCTGAATGTAAATTTAGGGACAGAATCTGCAGATCTTATTTTAACTATGTGGCCTTTGCAGAACTAGTATTGGCATTGTGTCTATCTATGATGTCCCAATGGCCTCATCTGTCCACTCATTCCATTACCATTTGGGCATCATTACAGTGAAATCAAGGGAAGGCATCTATTGTTGTTGTTATAATTCTCCACTTTAGTAAATGGAGAACACCATGAATGAAGGTTTGCAAATTCTTGTTCTTTTAATAGGTTTCAGAATTTGTACCAAAATTATGAATCAAACTGAGCCATCACATGAAATTAACCCTTCTCCAGGCCTTTTTGTCTCAGCAGTTGGTTCTGCGCCTTTATTCTCTCCACACAGTCTGCAGGATGCTTCACCTTGGGTCATTCTGTTTTGAAGAGCTCTAGTTACTATATCACCATGGGTTTAGATAAACACTGTCTTTAGCCCTGTAGATCACTTGCAGCAGCAGGAGGCCTCCATGCTCCCCAGCCTGCCTGAATACAGTATTTTTAACATTTCAGCAAGCACTTCAAGGAGACTTCCAAAGGCAAACAAACTAGTGTGGGAGATGAGAACACTAAATGCAAGTGTGTGTAGTAATAAACTATGTTTCCATGGGACCGATCCTGCCTGGCACCGAGCACCTGAAAATAAATTTTAGGGTGTTCAGGCGGGTTATAGCGTGTCTCTGTACAGAAGCCAAGAAGCAAACTACTGATGTATGTGACTCCCACCATAATTATCCCTTTAAGTTAAGTATTGTCTAAGGGACTCACCATGCCTGTCAGCTCCTGTGAACTTCACTAAACAAAGGACTGCAGACGAAGGTTAGATTCAGGACCTCCACGTGTAGATTTAGTGCTGGATAAATCACATGGCCTAAGGTTGCCGGTCTCTTTCTAGGGTGTGTAACCATCAAGAAAATATAACTTGTCTCTATAGCCGCAAGTGTGTATATTAACAGAGCTGCAGGTCTTGTTGACCTGACCTTGGCTGGCGCAATGACAGGCTCTAAATTCCATGAAAGGGCTGTGAACGGAGGACAGAGGGAACAGCCTCCATCCCGCAGGTCTGCACTGCACAGCACGCTTGCCTGTCCTGCAGGGAGAAGGGCTCTGCACACCAGGGACTGCTCATGGGCTGTGCTTCCCAAAAAGAGTACCAGTGGAATCAAGTGTCTGGAAGCACAATGATGTATAGAGTAGAGTAGAGTAGAGTAGAGTGGAGTGGAGTGGAGAAGAGTAGAGGGGAAGGGAAGGGAAGGGAAGGG